>JBBPBX010005663.1:8778-21259 GCA_038048925.1 Garcialebias charrua | reverse complement strand
GGGGAATCAGCCTCAGCTACTACCACACCAAATTGTATGTCAATATCTGTAAAACTGACTGAGCTATAGCCATTCCTGTGTTTGTCAGTCAGCTGGCTGTGGCAGCCATCTTAAATCAAGGTGTAGATGAATATCCACTTACAGTATTGTAATAATTAGATACTCATCTACAGCTTGATTTGCAAGATGTATCCTGCAAATGTCATTAAAGTTTGTTCAATGGTTCAGGAGATGTTAACAGAAAGACAAAAACATACACTGATAAAAACATTCTCCTTCACCTTTCAGTGACAGATTAAAAAAAATCAAACATTTAGTCTACAATCTGTTCACTGTGCGTTAATTTAAGTCTTAGTCACATAGCACACACTAACAGGTCTAATTATAAAGCACAGACAAACAAAGACAGACTGACGTACACACACTTTACCTTGCGTGCTTCCATCTGGGCTTCCTGCTGGCAGCACCGTTGGCAGTTTGGCTGCAGCTTGGTGAGGCTGAACTCTCCGAGCAGGTCACAGGAGCTGCACAGCAGGTTGCTGGAGAAGCCCAGATCCCGGCAGGCCTCAGACGACAGCTCAACCCCAAACGCTGACAGCTGGAGACAGGAAGAAGACAAGAGGGAAATGCAGTTTTAATTTGGCATATACAGCTCTAACTGTGAGAAAATTAAAAGAAAAAACTTTAGTATTAATACAAGGGTTGACATTATTTCAACACTTGCACATTTTTAGATTATTGCACAATATAATACAGTATCCTGATAATATTTGCAAAACCTTTATGATTTCAATGCAACCTATTGTAGTAGTAATTGGAAATTAAAAACTTACTTTGGGCATTATTTTTACCGAATATACAGTATATATACACCTCTTTCCATAGAGGAGAATGAAAATAATGTGACCTGTCAGCTCAGACTGAGGTCACTTTGAAAAACACTGGAGATGTATCCAGTTTAGTTCTACATATTAAAAACACCTAGGTTGGATTTGAAAATAATAATAAATTGAAAATACATTGGATTTGTCACGTGCAGACTGTCACTGAAAAAATATCTACAATCCGGATTCCAAAAAAGTTGGGACACTAAATAAATTGTGAATAAAAACTGAATGCAATGATGTGGAGGTGCCAACATCTAATATTTTATTCAGAATAGAACACAAATCACAGATCAAAAGTTTAAACTGAGAGAATGTATCATTTTAAGGGAAAAATTGTTTCAAAATTTCATGGCGTCAACAAATCCCAAAAAAGTTGGGACAAGTCCATTTTTACCACTGTGTGGCATCCCCCCTTCTTCTTACAACACTCAACAGACGTCTGGGGACAGAGGAGACCAGTTTCTCAAGTTTAGAAATAGGAATGCTCTCCCATTCATGTCTAATACAGGCCTCTAACTGTTCAATCGTCTTGGGCCTTCTTTGTCACACCTTCCTCTTTATGATGCACCAAATGTTCTCTATAGGTGAAAGATCTGGACTGCAGGCTGGACATTTCAGTACCCGGATCCTTCTCCTACGTAGCCATGATGTTGTGATTGCTGCAGAATGTGGTCTGGCATTATCTTGTTGAAAAATGCAGGGTCTTCCCTGAAAGAGATGACGTCTAGATGGAGCATATGTTGTTCTAGAACCTGAACATAGTTCTCTGCATTAATGGTGCCTTTCCAGACATGCAAGCTGCCCATGCCACAAGCGCTCATGCAACCCCATACCATCAGTGATGCAGGCTTCTGAACGGAGCGTTGATAACAACTTGGGCTATCCTTGTCCTCTCTGGTCCGGATGACATGGCGTCCCAGTGTTCCATAAAGAACTTCAAATCGTGACTCATCTGACCACAGAACAGTCTTCCATTTTGCCACACTCCATTTTAAATGACCCCTGGCCCAGTGCAAACGTCTGAGCTTGTGGAGCTTGCTTAGAAATGGCTTCCTCTTTGCACTGTAGAGTTTCAGCTGGCAACGGTGGATGGCACGGTGGATTGTGTTCACTGACAATGCTTTCTGGAAGTATTCCTGAGCCCATTCTGTTATTTCCTTGACAGTGGCATTCCTGTTTGAGGTGCAGTGACGTTTAAGGGCCCGGAGATCACGAGCATCCAGTAGAGTTTTACGGCCTTGACCCTTACGCACAGCGATTGTTCCAGATTCTCTGAATCTTTTGATGATGTTATGCACGGTTGATGATGATAACTTAAAAGTCTTTGCTATTTTACACTGGGTAACACCATTCTGGTATTGCTGCACTATCTATTATATCTATCTATTATTTATACAGGCTAGCCTCGTTGAGTCACAGGGACTCATTTACAAGAGGGACCTGTCTCACTCACACCAAACACCATTCTGGTATTGCTGCACTATCTTTCTGCACAACAATGGTGGAATTGGTGATCCTCTTACCATCTTGGCTTCTGAGAGACACTGACACTCTGAGAAGCTCTTTTTATACCAATCATGTTGTCAATTGACCTAATTAGTGTTAATTGGTCTTCCAGCTGTTCGTTATATGCTCAATTTCCTTTTTCCAGCCACTTATTGCTACTTGTCCCAACTTTTTGGGATTTGTTGACACTGTGAAATTTTGAATCAACATATTTTTCCTTTAAAATGTTACATTTACTCAGATTAAACTTTTGATCTGTCATCTATGTTCTATTACGAATAAAATATTGACATTTGCCATCTCCACATCATTGCATTCAGTTTTAATTCACAATTTGTTTAGTGTCCCAACTTTTTTGGAATCCGGTTTGTGATATGGGTTTCCTATAGGCAAAAACAAAATGCTAATTGTATTCATACTTGTAATAGGATTTGGGCTAAAATTGCCTGCAGTGTGAACACGGTTTGTCAGATGAAAAACAAATGCAGAACAGAAGCAAGCCTCATTCATGTTTCACTGTAGGTACAGTGTTGTTTTCTATGTACGTTTCAATTTAGGATTTATGAACACAGAACTGATGGACTTGTGCCAGAAAGCTCATATTTTGTCTCATCTGTCCAAAGAATATTGTTCCAGAAGCTTTGTGGTTTGTCCATTTTGGCAAATTATAGTTTCACTTTTTTCTTTTGGGTCTTTTTTTAAGATTCAAACAGCGACCAATGGCGACATTCGATACTAATGACTCGGTTACCATTTGTACTATCCATCTCTTCTATGAGTCATCTATTTTCGTCTTGTGTCCTTGTCCAGGGAGGTTGTCTATAGTCCTGTGGATCTTAGATTTCAAAATATTGTGAGCAGCTGTCATCACAGGAACATTCAGCTACTTAGAGATGGTCTGGTAGTATTTGCCTTTTAACATGTTGCTCAATTATTTTTCAGTGTGGTCCGTGTTCAGTGTGGTCCGTGTTCAGAGTGGTCCGTGTTCAGTGTGGTCCGTGTTCAGAGTGGTCCGTGTTCAGAGCGGTCCGTGTTCAGAGCGGTCCGTGTTCAGAGCGGTCCGTGTTCAGAGCGGTCCGTGTTCAGAGTGGTCCGTGTTCAGTGTGGTCCGTGTTCAGAGAGGTCCGTGTTCAGAGTGGTCCGTGTTCAGAGCGGTCCGTGTTCAGAGCGGTCCGTGTTCAGTGTACAGTAGTGTGGTACACACTGTGATACCAAACAGCACAGTGACCGTTTCACCCTTTAAGTAGGCAGAATAACTGCTTACATGTTTGAACACACCTGTGATTATGATTATTGGGCACATCTGAGTTTACCATGTCCCTGTGGTCAAATTTGATTTAATATTTTCTAGAACTACCTTCACTTTTTTCTATTCTTTCTTTATTGAAATTGTACCAACAAATTATCCCAGTCTTTTTACAACAGTTTAACTAGGAACAGAAAGTGACAGCAAGGATTCGGGTTAAGTGAAATGTAGACACCGGAAGTCATTTCTTTCGGTTGCCTCTGTACGTCAAAATGTTATATTTCGACATTTTAGTAGGTTTTTAAGCAGTGGGCTATTTTGACACCTGAACAGCTTATTTTCCCATCATGGCTCTTGGTAGCAATGAGCCACGTCATTCATTTGTAGCAGCTCCCGGAACAACAGGATGCGGATTACAAAACATCACAAACCGCTCGGCTTAATCCCGAACACGTCTTTTTGTTTATATTTTTTTTCCCCGAGTTACATAAAACTTACCGTTTGTAGTAGTGAGAAAAGCCACAGGAGATACACTTCTCCCGACATTTTACAACCTGCTTTGTTAGCGAAACTAAAGAAGGGAGTGGGACGGCGTATTTCACTCGGGGAAACCCTAATTTCGCCTGAGCACTTAAAGGCGTACAAAATAATTTGGTTTAATTTTTTACGTGTAATAATGGAACAATATTAGTATAGAATTACATTGTTTTTCATTTATAATTGTTAGAAGTAATTAAAATGCTTTAAATCAATTATCTGTCTAATTTTTATTGTCAGGCATAAGCTAGAGTCACCTAAAACAATTCTTCCCGGTCCTTTCTTCTCGAGCTTAGAAAAACAACAGCGACATCTACCGTCCGATCCGTGTTAATCAGTAAAAAAAAAAACGGTCCAATCCGGATTGAACAGCAATGAAAATGAACGAATAGCAAGCGGAGCTGCGTGGTGGACTCCTGCTCTGTCCAATGGACTTCTTGGCACTGACAGTCTGACTGTCTGCGTTTCAACCGTGAACACACCGGATGGGACAGGACCTAGCTACGGCGCAGTGACTGGCACAGCGGTCCCCACAGAACCAGCACTGTGGAGAAATATCTCGGGCTTCGCGACGCGTTTTTGTCCGTAAAACAGAGAAGTGAGAGCGCGTTCTGTTTGAGATGAGTGCAGGAGCTGCATCCACAGTAGTCTGCGCGAGGAGGGCCATGCACCTCCATTCAGCCGCTTTGTGAGCTCCGTCGACCGCTGCTGGTTGTTTCCGAGCATGGAGTGACCAGAGCTCCCCCCCACTGCTCTGTGGATGGTTTGATGGGGCTGCTCAGAGTCATGATGCCGCCCAAGTTGCAGCTGCTGGCGCTGCTGGCGTTCGCAGTGGCCATGTTCTTGCTGGAGAACCAGATCCAGAAGCTGGAGGAGTCCCGGGGAAAGCTGGGTAAGTGTGGAGACCAAGCAGCGCCTCTCCCACCACCACGCAGTCATGAAATATTTACTTCTACACTTTGCCTGACCCGAGGTGGTCAGATGAAGCGTGCAGAGCAGAGGAGGTCTGCAGATGTCTTCAGCTTGAAGCTCTGACAGCAGGAGTCCTGCAGCTCCTCCATCAGAGCTCTACGGTGGCCCCAAGTTGTGAACAACAACAACAAAAACAGAATTACATTTGGAAAAACACAACAAAAACAACAAAAATACAACATTTGAAAAAACGGAATTACATTTGAAAAAACGAAATTACATTTGAGAAAACGAAATTTCATTAAGCCAAATCGGAAGTGGCCAAAGCGGAAGTAGAAAAAAACAAATTACATTAACCCAAACCGGAAGTGGCCAAAGCGGAAGTGGCCCGAATCACATATATTAGAAAAAAACGGAATTACATTTAGAAAAACACAACAAAAACAACAAAAATACAACATTTGAAAAAACGGAATTACATTTGAAAAAACGGAATTACATTTGAAAAAACGAAATTACATTTGAAAAAACGAAATTACATTAAGCCAAACCGGAAGTGGCCAAAACGGCAGTGGCCAAAGCGGAAGTGGCCCGAATCACATTAGAAAAAAACGGAATTACATTTGGAAAAAACACAACAAAAACAACATTTGAAAAAAACGAAATTACATTCAGACAAACTTAAAAAATAAATAAATCGTAAAACCAAACACAGTACAAACACACACACACACGGTTAGCATGCTATCCTTTAGCCTTAACAACGTAAAACCGAACTCACACACACGGAGGTAGTTAGCATGCTATCCTTTAGCCTGTACAGTATAAACTGTTTTGTTCAAGCTTAAAGAAGACATGACGCTGGAAGAACTTAGAAGGATAGCATGCTAACTACCTCTTTTTTCAAATGTAATTCCGTTTTTTCAAATGTTGTTGTGTTTTTGTTGTGTTCTTCCAAATGTAATTCTGTTTTTTTTTTATGTTGTTCATTTACACCTTGGGGCCACGATGATCAGTAAGCTGTGCCAACAACACATCAGGATGAATTTAAAGCATTTTTTGAAGCGATGCTCGTCACCCACTCATTTTAAGTTGAGGAGTCATGGAGTTCTGTGTTGAGATGTGTAAGCCCTCAAGAGCTTGTGTTGGTGATGAGTCTCAGCTACCACCTCAGAAAATTTTAGCTTGATATCTTTACATTTGACTGAGGCGTAGCCATTTTTGTCACTCCCAACATTTAGTTGGCGTTGACGGTAAGTTTAAACAGGTTTGACTCCAAAAGCTACCGGTAATCACTTTTAGATGTGCATTCACAGATTACTTTCTGAGAGTTTCATTAAAATCCCTGATGTGCTTCATGAGATATTTCACTAACAGACAGGCAGTTTACATGGGTAGTTAATGGCAGTTGTGCAATCTGTTAGCGTGCAAAGTACGTGCTGTGACTGACGCTCAGCTACTTCCACACTGATTTTTATCCCAATATTTGTACAGTTACCAGATTTTTAGCTATTTTTACGTTTTCTATGATTGCTGAACTGTAGCGGTCATTCTACATTAGATTAAATCCGGATGTTAAAACAGTTGTAGAGGTTCATCCAGTGATTACATTCTGAGAGTTTCATTGAAATCCTTTCGGTGGTTCATGAGATACTTTACTAACAGACAAACACACGCAGACCCAGAGAAGAATAGTATCGCTCACTGCTGAAGGCGTGTAGTTGATACAGTGTTTGTCTGCACAGGTTTATTATGATGTTCATTATGGAAAATCTCCTTTGAGTCTGTCTCCTTCCTGTCCTCTCTAACTCCAGCCAGGCGAGGCAGACGGCCACTCGTCCTCTGCTGGAGGTTTCTTCCTGATTAAAGGGAGTTGTTTCTTTCCACTGTCGCCTCCTTGCTGCTCAGGATGTGAAATTGTGACAAAGTGACACAATCTACTGGCTTTAGAGGATTATTTTCAAAGTCAACTTTGTTGTCAACTGCAATATGTACAGGACATACTGTACACAGGATTGAAATTGTGTTTCTCTCAGTCCCTCGGTGCAACAGTAACCATTTAAACACTAAAACATTTAATAAACATAAGCATAAAATGAAATAATAAAAGTGTAATACTGTCCTGAGTTTTTGCATAGTAGTATCTTCTTCTTCTTCTTTCGGCTTTTCCCTTTTCAGGGGTTCGCCACAGCGAGTCATCCTCCTCCACCTCACTCTGTCCTCTGCATCCTCTGTCCTCACTCCAACTACCTTCATGTCCTCTCTAACTGCATCCATATATCTCCTCTTTGGCCTCCCTCTTTGTCTTTTTCCTGGCAGCTGCATTTCTAACATCCTTCTACCAATATACCCACTGTCCCTCCTCTGGACATGTCCAAACCATCTCAGTCTGGCCTCCCTAACTTTATCTCCCAGTTGTTCAACATGTGCTGTACCTCTGATGATCTCATTCCTGATCTTATCCATCCTTGTCACTCCTAAGGAGAACCTCAGCATCTTCATTTCTGCTACTTCCAGTTCTTTCTCCTGTCTTTTTGTCAATGACACTGTCTCCAGACCATACAACATAGCTGGTCTCACCACTGTCTTGTAAACTTTTCCTTTGACCTTTGCTGACACCTTTTTGTCACAAATCACTCCTGAAACTTTTCTCCATCCACTCCATCCTGCCTGGACTCTCTTCTTCACCTCTTTACCACATTCCCCATTTTCCTGGACAGTGGACCCCAAGTACTTGAAGTCCTGCACCTTTGTGACCTCTGATCCTTGTAGCCTCACTGTTCCACCAGCCTCCCTCTCATTCACACACATGTACTCTGTCTTACTACGACTGACTTTCATTCCTCTTCTTTCAAGTGCATACCTCCACCTCTCCAAGTTCTCTTCCACTTGTTCCCTGTTCTCACCACATATCACAATGTCATCTGCAAACATCATAGTCCATGGGGATTCCTGCCTGACCTCATCTGTTAGTCGGTCCATCACCAGAGCAAACAAGAAGGGGCTCAGAGCCGATCCTTGATGCAATCCCACCTCCACCTTGAAGCTATCTGTCACTCCTACAGCACATCTCACCACTGTCCTGCTGTCTTCATACATGTCCTGTACCAGTCTAACATACTTTTCTGCCACTCCAGATTTCCTCATGCAATACCACACCTCCTCTCTTGGCACCCTGTCATATGCTTTTTCTAAATCCACAAACACACAATGGAGTTCTTTCTGACCCTCTCTGTACTTCTCTATCAACATCCTCAAAGCAAAGATGGCATCTGTGGTGCTCTTTCTTGGCATGAAACCATACTGCTGCTCACAGATAGTCACCTCTTGTCTAAGCCTTCCTTCCACAATTCTCTCCCAGATCTTCATCGTGTGACTCATCAACTTAATTCCCCTGTAGTTGCTACAACTCTGTACATCACCCTTGTTCTTAAAAATGGGAACCAGCACACTTCTTCTCCATTCTTCAGGCATTTTCTCACCCTCAAATATTCCATTAAATATTTGAGTCAAAAACCTCACTGCCATCTCTCCAAGACATTTCCAAACCTCCACTGGTATGTCATCAGGTCCTACTGCCTTCCCCTTCTTCATTCTTTTCAGAGCTTTCCGGACTTCAACCTCACTAATCTTTCCCACTTCCATGTCCACAGTCTGTATGACCTCCACTCTTCTTTCTCTTTCATTCTCTTCATTCATTAGCTCCTCAAAGTAATCCTTCCATCTACCCATCACACTCTCCTCACTTGTTAGAACATTCCCATTCCCATCTTTAATAAGCCTAACCTGCTGCACATCCTTTCCAGCCTGATCCCTCTGTCTTGCCAATCGGTACAAGTCCTTCTCGCCCTCTTTAGTGTCCAGTCTCCCATACAACTCATTGTACGCCCTCTGCTTTGCCTTAGCTACTTCCCTCTTTGCTCTATGTCCCATCTCCTTATATTCCTGTCTCCTCTCTTCAGTCCTCTCACTGTCATATTTCTTCTTGGCTAATCTCTTTCTTTGAATGGCGTCCTGCACTTCACTATTCCACCACCAGGTTTCCTTATCATCCATTCTCTGTCCAGATGACACACCAAGTACCTTCCTACCTGTCTCTCTAATTACTGTTGCTGTAGTAGCCCAGTCACTTGGAAGCTCTTTCTTACCACCCAGAGCCTTTAACAGCTCGTCTCTGAATTTCTCACAACATTCTTCCTTCTTTAGCTTCCACCATTTGGTCTTCTTCTCTGATTTTACTCTTTTTCTCTTCTTCGCAACAACAGTCATTCTACACACAACCATCCGATGCTGTCTGGCCACGCTCTCCCCTGCCACAACTTTACAGTCTCCAATCTCCCTCAGGTTTCCTCTTCTACACAGAATGTAGTCAACCTGCGTACTCCTTCCTCCACTCTTATAGGTCACTCTATGTTCCTCCCTCTTTTGGAAATAGGTATTGACTATAGCCATTTCCATTCTCTTGGCAAAATCCACCACCATCTGTCCTTCCTGGTTTCTTTCCTTGACACCAAACCTACCCATCACTTCCTCATCCCCTCTGTTTCCTTCACCAACATGTCCATTCAGGTCTGCTCCAATCACCACTCTTTCCTCCCTGGGAATACTCTCTATCACTTCATCCAAATCTTTCCAAAATTTATCTTTCTCCTCCGCATCACATCCAACCTGTGGAGCATAACCACTGACTATGTTTAGCATCAGACCTTCTACTTCTACCTTCAGATACATCACCCTATCTGACACTCTCTTCACCTCGACTACATTCTTTGCCAACTCCTCCTTCAGGACCACCCCTACTCCATTTCTCTTTCTATCCACACCATGGTAAAACAGTTTGAACCCTGCTCCAATACTGCGAGCCTTGCTGCCCTTCCACTTGGTCTCTTGGACACATAAAACATCTACCTTTCTTCTCTGCATCATGTCAGCCAGCTCTCTACCTTTGCCTGTCATTGTCCCCACATTTAGAGTTGCAACCCTCAGTCCTACAGTCTTCACGTTCCTCCTCTCCCTCTGTCTCCTGACACGTTTCCCTCCTCGGGGTCTTCAACTAAGTTTTTGCATAGTAGTATAAAAAGTACATCTATAAAATAAAATGAAGGTTCTGACATTGACATTTGTAATAGAGTGACAAAGCAGCATATGAAGTTTATGTACACAGTATATGTATGAGGTAGTTGATATTGGTATAGAGGTAAAGTGGCATATGCAATAAGGCTAATACAAATAATATATCAGCAGTAGTGTAGATATAAAAAGTAGTAATAAATGTAAACAGTAGTAATAAATGTAAACAGTAAATGTAAACAGTAGTAATAAATGTAAACAGTAAATGTAAACAGTAGTATGACTATTTTATAAAGGATATGAAAGTTTTTGTTTGTCACTCTGAGATCTGATTTGTTGTGAATTGGTGCTATAGAAACCGAATTAAACCTAGTAAAAAGCTGCAATTTTAGGAACAATGCCCTTCAGTAAATCCTCTCTTGCCCCTTCCCCAAGTCTCATCTGACCGAAATGTGTCCCGTACCAAAGTCTCATCGCAGGCTCCCACTGCAGCTCAGTCCCACAGAAGATTTGGGACATGCAAGGATTATATCTGCCGTGGCTCCACGGTGGGGGGAAACCTTTTTTTTTTTTTAAGAAGATGGTCGGTGGGTGCAGCCAGAGCACCTCAGGGGTTCACATCACATTTATGATACTGTTGTATAAGCCTGAAGAAGGAGCGGTGGACACGTGGGCATGTTGCAGCAGGAGAGCGGTCCATTCAGGTGAGACACTTTCTGCTGTGAGGGAGACGTTGCTGTTTCTGACGCTCTGTCATCAGTCTAACAGAACAGAACGTGTCCGTTTGAACGTGCAGCCTGCTGATTTATTTTTATTCTTATGTTTATCCATCTAGGTCAGACTGTGTAACAAACATACTGGTTTAAATGCTGGTGAAGATTCTCAGTCATCCAGGACATGATAAAATCAAAAAAGGCGTTCAATACAGAAACAACTGGACTTTATTTGTAACAGAAGACATTTCGCTTCTCATCCGAGGAACTTTCTCAATTCAAAGAGCAGAGTGTGGGGTTCAGGTTTTAAAGGCTGAGATAAGATACACACATACCTATGTAGATTGACAAATCACACCTCACACCTTAACAGTAGGTGTTTCTTAAGGTCTTTGTTAGTTTAATTCACAGATCAGGCTCCTCTGTTCCCATCAGGTGTGAACATCGTCTGGGAATCAGTCCTAAAGCTGCATTATACGTTTTTGAAAGTTTGAATCTGAGACCGGCTCCTCCTTTGGATACTGGTTTAAACAAGACGTACCTGACATAAAACACGATACTGTCCAACTTAATTCAGTTAAATTTCAATTCAGTTCAGTTTATTTAAAAAGCACCAAGTCACAACATACATACATGTTTACGTACATAAAAATTCAATTAGGACCACTATTTGTTAAGCACTTTGGGAACAGTTTGTTTTAAATGTGCTATAAATAAATCTGACTCGACTATTTATCTAAGGCCGTGCAGGGAAACCAGCAGATTGCGTTGAATCTTCATTTTGTCACAGTCTCCCATCCTGAGCAAGCACAAAGGCGACAGTGGAAAGGAAAAACTCCCTCATGAGGAAGAACCGTTTAGCAAAACCAGGCTCAGGACAAGCGACCATCTGCTTCGACCGGCTGGATTTGAGAGGAACAGGAAAGAGGAACAGATACACAATGGCAGGTCCAGAATGGAGGCGAGCAGGTCCTCACTAGGAGGAAAGATAAAAAAAAACACACGTTAAGAAAGAAATTATTACAAATACAAACTATTCATTTGTAACTACTGTATTTCATTTGTAACTATTCATTTGATGAAATGAGGTGAATTTATCCTTCAATAGTCTAAATCGGGGGTCTGCAACCTTTATCATCTAAAGAGCCATTTCTGCCCCTTTGCACACTAAATAAAATGTCTATGGAGCTTTAAAACCTGCTAAAACTGTGATCATCAACTGGTTTCCCATGGCCCGCTTCTAGCTTGTTAAGGGGGCTTTTCCAGCCAGTATGTGTGACATTATGAAACAAAAATTTCAAATTATTATTTATATTTATTAATATTTTTATATTTTACGGCAAAAGAAAACACTGGATTTATTTATTTATTTTAACCAATTTGATAAAAATGCAAGCACAAGTTTGCAGGTTTATGTGATTTTCTTTTTAATTGTGGAAACAAATTCATGAAGCATCGTATTATGAAGTAATAAAGCATAAAGTTTAAAATTAGGCCAGTTTGTTGCATATGTAATTGAATTTTAAAATGAAAATATTTCCATTTACTTTGACTTTTTTTTTTAAATTATCTTTATTATCAAGCGTACCGGTACTCGCCACAATTTCTTC
>JBBPBX010005662.1:42465-71230 GCA_038048925.1 Garcialebias charrua | reverse complement strand
TTTGTGAGTTTACTTACTTCTGAGGCATTTGATTTTGCTGCACCTCCCTCAAATGAATTGACAAAATAAACTACAGGCTTTTTGAATGTCACAGCTATATTTATCTGGCAGCAGACAGACACAGCGCCTCTGTCTGTCCCCTTTGAGAATGGGGTTTGGAATTGCACCACATAACCCAAAAAACTAAGCTGAGCACCAATGAACCAACTGCTTTACAGGCATACCGACATCCTAGGCTGTCATTGTGTTGCATAAAACGAACCCCTGTGTGCTGCAGCTTTGATTCAGAAGCTGACAGTCTTTAGTGTTTTTAAAAGGCAGAATGGATTTGATCTGAACGGGGGTGAAGCAAATCAAAAACGTCTTGACTATTAAAGAAAAAAGCAAGCTAAGATTTTCAGTTAAATTTAGTCTAAGCTCAAACGTCTGCTGTGTCGAGACAAAAAGAGGTTCAAATACAAGTTATTTTAGTTTTTATTATGTCAGTCATTCTTGTAAACTAGTGTTTTTGTTTTTAAAGGGACGGTTCAGAATTAATGAAGTGGAGCTCTGTAGAAAGTTTATGAACAGTAATAGTGCCTGTTGCAGAGAGATTTTTGAACGGCCTCAGCTTGGAGAAACAGGAGTTTATTACAGGTAATCCCCAACTTACGAGGGGTCGACCTACGAGGTTCTGGATTTACGAGGTTATCATATTTAATAAAAATATGAAATAAAATTTAAAAAGTTTTTTTTGTGTTTAAATGTTCTTAATTTCATGCGTACAGCACTTTGTTGCAGCTGTGATTGTTTATAAATAAAGTATTATTATTATAATTACAGTACAGTGCATCATTTTTCATTTTTACCCGTATTTTCCGGTGTATAGGTCGCACCTTTTTATGGTTTTTTCAAGGCCTGCGACCTATACACCAGTGCGACCTATATATGGCTTGTTATCACTTTCGGCAAAACAAATTTTTAAATCCAGCTCATTTCACAATTACGTTCATTTATTAAGGAAAAGTTCAGCTCAGACATATATTTGCTATAATTTTTATCAAACAAATAATTGTTTTTAAGTGTTAATCTTCTTAAAAGCCTTGCTGTGCGCTCCTGTGGCAGACATTTGCAGCAGAGCTAAACGTAGGTGCGACCTATACACCAGTGCGACCTATCTAGGGATTTTTCCAATCTATTGGTGATAATTGGACAATGCGACCTATACACAGGTGCGACCTATACACCAGAAAATACTGTAAGCCAATTTACAAAGTTTTGCGGCAGTTTCCGACAGTTTTCGGCAGTCAGTCAGTTTTCGGCAGTGCCCACAAGTTGAGCCGTAGCCAGTTAGCTCCAGTCTCATAGCTCCAGTCGACAGCCGGCTTTGTCCGATCAGAGGTTCCTGCGCTCGGATACATGATCTGGAGCTGAAGTGTGGTTTTGTGGAGGACGGATGGACGAAGGAAAACGACACTGTGGACCGCGTGAAGCAGCAGACAGCCAGCCGGACTGTATTAGCAACGAGCTAACATTAGCCTCGTAGCTCCAGCCAACAGCCGGCTTTGTGCGATCAGAGGTTCCTGGAGCTCGCCTGGATGTCTGCCTGGCAGCCGAAGATATCGGGGGACACCGAGCTAACTTGGAGAAACAAAGCCGACAGCCTTTTAGGAGGGGCTAACAGGCTAACGGGTGCAGCTAATGCCCAACAGCAGCCGCGGATTTGGAGGGGCTAACAGGCTAACAGGTGCAGCTAATGGCAGCGCGCCCAGACGGCTTTCGGTAAGTTATTAAAATCTTTCTCTGGCTCCAAATGTATGAAGTTAACATACTAACAGTCCTTCCTGTAAACAGTTTAAACTGCGTCGTGCTGCATAAAGCTGCGAAGCTCGGACGTAACGCAGCGGAGCTAAGGCAGCGGAGCTAACAGGCAAACAGACGACAGAATTTGCAGCTCAAAGTAAGAAATTATTTTTTTATGTACTGTATGTTCTTTTAAAATGTTTTAAAGTGTTAGGATAGGCATTACCACACATGTACGTGTATCAGTGGCGGCTGGTGCGGTGTATATATACGGGTAGTCCCCGATTTACGAGATTTTCGTCTTACGAGATAGTCACGGTACTCGCTCGTAATAGTCACGGTACTCGCTCGTAAGACGGGGATTAGGGCTGGGCGATATATCGATGTTTTTAAAATATCGAGATTTTTTCTAAAGAGATATAAGACGAGACTATATTGTTTATATCGAGAATCCTCCTGCTGTCTGCTTTCTCCCACTCGCCCCCCTCCTCCTCCTTCACTGAACACAGACCCAGCCCCTCCTTCCTGCCTGCAGGAGGGCGGAGCCACGGAGACTTTCAGCACATGTAAACACGGCAGATATTAAGAGTGATGCTAGCTGCTGAGGGGAAAAAACAATGTTCTTTCTGAGCTAGTTTGGATTTAAATTGTCAGATGAGGGCAGAAAAAATATTTTTGTAGACCATGCTGAAAATAATCCTGAAGAAAGGTCGGAACTACGAATCTTTTTCACCATTTAAACAGCGGAGTGGAGCATGAACTGGAAACGGCAGAACCGAGTGTTTTTACAGCCTGCTGCTTCCTTAAAACAAACCACGGGTCTGAGCTCATTTAGCTGTGCGCGCACCGCAGAGAGAGGTGGAGACATTAATAAATCAGCAGCTCATCACATCGCCAAAGACACGGTCCTCAGCGGCTAACAAGATGGCTAACGCTTTAGCCGTATTCTTCCACAGCTGAGACACTGCGGTAAAGTGAGCCTGACCGTGTCTTTAGCGACACGACAAACCGCTGACTTAACAATGTCTCCGCCTCTCGGTTCACGTTTCTGAGTGTAGGCCCACATTAACTACAGTTCACAAACACACTGACTAAAGTGAAAGTGTGGTGGACCACTAGGGGGCTCTACTCACACCCAGTGGACCGAATGTATTACGGGATGCTTTTATTGTGAAAGGTCCAGGGGACCGGATGTTATGTGGGTATATAAAGCAGTGTTGGGCGGGTTCCCGCCAGTTTAGTAGGAGTTGATTAAAAGGTGAAGTTCTGCAGCCTGTCTCCTGTGTCGTCCCTTCACCTCCTCTTACACTGGTGACCCTCGTGAACTGAATATGTCGACATCTGACGCTTCAGCCAGCTCTCTACTGCTGTCCACGGCTGTGGAACCTACACAGGCGGCCCCGCTCGCTTTTTCGGTGGCCGTTAAAATCCCGGACTTCTGGCCGCACGCGCCTCAATCGTGGTTCGCACACATCGAATCACAGTTTGCTCTTCGCGGGATTTCTGTTGACGACACCAAATACCACCATGTGGTTGCTTCGCTGGATCCGCTGACAACCCAGCGGGTAATGAGCCTGCTACAAAACCCTCCTGCTCAAGGAAAATACGACGCCCTCAAGAAGCTTCTTCTGCGGCGCTACACACTCTCAGAGGCGGAGCGCGCCGAGAAACTATTTTCCTTCTCCGGTTTGGGTGACGGAACAGCTCTCGAGCTCGTGGAGAGCATGTTGTCCTTGCGGGGATCAGACGACTGCGAGTTCCTCTTCCGCCACCTCATCCTCCGCCAGCTTCCAGCTCCTGTGCGAACCGCCCTGGCCAACTCCCCGTTTCTAAAGGAGAAGGATTACCGCTCGCTGGCCGAAGAAGCCGACCGCATCATTCTGACCGCGAGGACCTTCGCGGTACAGGCGGTGGTTCCTGGATCTCCAGCAGCGCCCGAGTCTCAAGCAACGCACACAGCGCCGGACGAGCCAGCGGTGGTAGCAGGAGTCGCTAGCCGCAGGCGGGCAGGAGCCGGCCTTTGTTTCTACCACGCGCGTTTTGGCGCCAAAGCACGACGGTGCGTCCCGCCGTGCAGCTTCAAACCGCAGGGAAACGAGACCGCCAACGCCCGCTAGCAGTCGCGGCCGTTGGCGAGAAGGCAAGGCTGCTTTTCATCGAGGACTCGAGGTCGGGGAGGCGGTTCCTGGTGGACTCGGGGTCGCAGAAGAGCCTCGTCCCCCCGACTGGCTCCGACAGGTTAGCTGAAGGCTGCGGGCCGCAGCTAACCGCGGCGAATGGCTCTCCCGTCAAGACGTTTGGTGAAAGGTTGGTGACTGTGCGTTTCCATGAACGGGACTTCCAGTGGAACTTTGTGGTAGCTGCTAGCTCGGTCCCTATTTTAGGGGCTGATTTTCTTTGTGCTCATGGGCTCCTTGTTGATGTAGCTAACAGACGTTTGATCGACGCTGTGTCTTTTTCGTCACTGCCTTGTGAGACGCGAGGAGCTGGGCCTGTAATGCATGCTAACTTTTTAGCTTCGGGTAATGTGTTTCAGCGTTTATTGTCTGAGTTTCCCTCGCTGACTGTTCCTGATTTTGCAAACACAAACACAAAACATGGGGTCGAACATTATATTCCCACAACGGGGCCCCCGGTGTTCGCACGTGCGCGCCGCCTCGATGCTACTAAGCTAGCAATCGCACAGGAAGAGTTTGCTAACATGGAGCGTTTAGGCATCGTGCAGCGCTCAAACAGTCCGTGGGCCTCCCCCCTCCACATGGTGCCCAAGGCAGATGGCAAATGGCGTCCATGTGGAGATTTCCGCCGCCTTAATAACGTCACAGAGAACGATCGTTATCCCATCCCCCACATCCAGGATTTTTCAGTGCACCTGGCTGGGACCTCCATTTTTTCTAAAGTAGATTTAGTACGGGGGTACCACCAGGTTCCTGTGCATGTGGAGGATGTCCCTAAGACCGCTGTTATCACGCCTTTCGGCCTGTTTGAGTTTTTGCGCATGCCTTTTGGTCTTAAAGGTGCAGCACAAACATTTCAGCGGTTAATGGATTCAGTCCTAAGGGGTCTGTCCTTCGTATTTGTGTACTTGGACGACATCCTGGTGGCTAGCAGCTCGGCTGAGCAGCACCTGTCCCACCTCCGTGAGGTTTTTCAGCGCCTGGCAGCACATGGCCTGATTGTAAACACAGCGAAATGCCAGTTTGGGCTGCCAGTCATTGACTTTTTGGGCCACCGCATTTCCGCAAGTGGCGCCGTCCCGTTACCAAACAAAGTGCAGGCGGTGTCAGATTTCCCACAGCCCCAGTCTGTTAAAGCGCTACAAGAGTTTTTGGGAATGGTTAACTTCTATAACCGTTTCCTCCCCAGGGCAGCACAACTGCTGAGTCCGCTCTATAGAGCGCTGAAAAAGAAAAAGCCCAACGACAGCGTGGACTGGACACCAGAACGCCTACAGGCATTTGGTGACGCTAAAGCTGCACTGGCCACTGCTGCCCTTTTGGCCCATCCATCCCCAGCGGCGCAAATAGCTTTAACAACCGACGCATCTGATGTTGCGGTGGGGGCTGTGTTAGAACAGCAGGTTTCCGGGGTTTGGCAGCCGCTTGCATTTTTCAGCCGTACGCTGCGGGACAATGAGCTGAAATACAGTGTTTTTGACAGAGAGTTGCTGGCGCTTTACCTGGCTACACGCCATTTCAGGTTTTTCCTGGAAGGCCGCCAGTTCACTGCATACGTTGACCACAAACCCCTGGTCTTTGCTATGTCAAAAATCTCTGACCCCTGGTCTGCTCGCCAGCAACGCCACCTCGCAGCGGTGTCTGAATTTACTACAGACATTCAGCATGTAGCTGGCAAATCCAACGTGGTGGCTGACTGTCTCTCCCGGGTGCTGATCGCTCCCGTGTACGTTGGCATCGATTTTTCTGCTATGGCTGCGGACCAACGTAGCGACGCAGAAATACTCGAGCTCCAGTCCGGCCCCACAGGCCTCGAGTTGGAGGAAAAGCAGGTGAATGACGGAGGTCCTCTCCTGCTCTGTGACGTATCTACGGGCAGGCCCCGCCCCCTGGTTCCAGTTTCATGGCGACGCCGCGTTTTTGACTCCTTACATTCCCTTTCTCACCCAGGTGTTAGAGCCTCGGTGAAACTGGTCAGCTCAAAGTTTGTTTGGCCCGGTCTGCGTAAAGCAGTTAAGGAGTGGGCAGCAGCGTGTGTCCCATGCCAGCGTGCTAAGGTTAACAGGCACACCAAAGCACCGTTGGAACCTTTCCCCATCCCAAGTCGGCGGTTTGATCATGTGCACGTAGACTTAGTAGGCCCTCTGCCTCCATCACAGGGTTTTACTCATCTGCTGACTATGGTAGACCGGACCACCAGGTGGCCAGAGGTGGTTCCTCTGACATCCACGACATCTGCAGTGGTGGCCCGGGCCTTTTTGTCTACCTGGGTTGCACGTTTCGGCCCCCCTTCAGACATTACATCGGACAGGGGCCCGCAGTTTGTTTCGGAGCTTTGGTCTACCATGGCCAAGGGTCTGGGGACTAACGTCCACAGAACCACCGCTTACAACCCCCAAGCTAATGGTTTGTGTGAACGGTTTCACAGGTCATTGAAAGCTGCACTTCGTGCTGCATTGACCGGTGACAACTGGATTGACCGTCTTCCCTGGGTTTTGTTGGGGTTGCGTACCGCAACCAAAGAAGACCTGAGCTCTTCCCCGGCTGAAATGGTTTACGGTCAGCCTGTGCGCGTCCCCGGTGAGTTTTTACCTGAGGTACCCTCACCACAGTTCGCTCCACCGTTGCTCCACCTTTCACCTCAGGAGGCCCCTTTTCGTGTCCCCGGTCCGGTACACCATTGTTTACCGCAGTCATTTGTCCCTAAGAGTCTGGAGTCCTCTAAATTTGTTTTTGTCAAACACAATGCACACAGGACACCACTACAGCCTTTGTATGATGGACCGTTTCGAGTTCTTCAACCAGGTCCGAAACATTTCATTTTGGATTTAGGGGGTCGTACTGAGACTGTCTGTATTGATAGGCTTAAACCAGCTCATGTTATGTCAGATGATCAGGTTGTTACGGCCCAAGCTCCTCGCAGAGGCAGACCTCCATCCACATTATTAACGGACGGCGGTCCTTCTTCCGGAAACTCTCAACGTCCATTGGAGCCCGAATCTTCTGCAGACCCTCCTCGTAGCCCTCCACTTCATCAGACTGGTTCTGCAGGGCCCAGGTTCAGCCGTTCTGGTCGTTTGATCAAACCTAAAATGCGGGACTAGTGATGGACCTTACTGGGTGTTCTGGGGGGGCGTGTGTGGTGGACCACTAGGGGGCTCTACTCACACCCAGTGGACCGAATGTATTACAGGATGCTTTTATTGTGAAAGGTCCAGAGGACCGGATGTTATGTGGGTATATAAAGCAGTGTTGGGCGGGTTCCCGCCAGTTTAGTAGGAGTGGATTAAAAGGTGAAGTTCTGCAGCCTGTCTCCTGTGTCGTCTCTTCACCTCCTCTTACAAAAGCACCTTTCTATTTTATCAAGACACTCAAAGCTCTTTAAAACACAATCTGTGTCCTCATTTACCCATTCATACACTCTACTAGAACTGTACAAAGAATAATCAGTACTTTATCACATTCATACACTGATGGGACACACATCAGAGGCAATGAGGGGTTCAGTGTTGCCCACTGCCCAGGAACACTTCAGCATGTGACTGATGGTGGAATTGAACTCCCAGCTCTCCCATTGGAGGAGACTGCTTTAACCTCTCAGCCACAGCTGCCCTCAGATGAAGAGGACTATTATTTAATAGGTGTAAATAAATGTCTAAAAAATAAAGTAATGTATGTACAGTAAATAGTTCATTTTTTAGACATTTATTTTGTAGAGTTACAGCTGTTTGTTAATAAATGTTGCTGTGTGACAACTGGGACAAAGCTTTGACTCAGAAATATATTTTTGTTATTCTTTTATGGAAATAAAATTATATCAAGATATATATCGTATATCGCGATATATCACAACAATATCGAGATATGAATTTTTGTCCATATCGCCCAGCCCTAACGGGGATTACCTGTATTTCTGACTGGACTGATGAGCTAATGGCTAGTCTTAATGAGACAAAGACCAAATTTGAATAAACAGCCTCCAATAAAAAAAAAAAGGATAACATCTCACGAGCACATTGTTAATAAACCATTGAACCAATGACAATTTTGCGTTACATAGATAGTCCAGGGTAAATATTCTGATAATCCTGCTAAAAGTGCATAAAATTATTTATTATTTACAGGGGTTCAAATTAGGTTCTTACTCATGAAAGCACTCTGCAATTTTTAGCACAGCACCTACGAAGCCAGTCTTTGTTCCCCCATTTTATGACACACTCAGACATGCATGGGTGGGGTTGGCCAATGAAATATTGTCCACAGCCTAGAATACAGGTTCTGAAGCTGTGCGCGTGAACAAAATCCATGATTTAAAAAAAATCTGGCTGCGCAAAACTCAACCGCAACGCTCGCTGCTCACTTGGTTGCAAACAGAATACAGGTAGTTCTCCGGTTACGATGGTCTCGAGTTACGACATTTCGTAGTTACGGCGCATCTCCCATAAAATTCTTATATATTTTTTTAAATACATTTTGAAAAGCTGAGTTACGCAGTTTCCGGTTTTACGTCGTAAATGTAGCGGCGGAGGAATACTGCATTGTACTTTCTAAAAAAGCTAAGTCTGGTCCTCTGGACATTCAAAAAACAAAACAAAACTGTACTGTGAACGCGGTTTTACGTTGTAAACAAATAGAGAATACGGAGGATGGACAGAGTTGGACGGCGGTTTTACGTCGTAAATGAACAGAGAATACGGAGGATGGACCGAGGTGGATGGTGTCACCAGCATCCAAGTAATTTTTTTCCCTTCATTATGGCTCCCAAATGTACGTATGTGTTTTTTTGATAATTATGTTGGTTACTGTGTTAGGATAGGCTAAGTGCTTAGTAATACAGTACTGTACATGTATATGGTGCAGTATGTACGTATATTTCGACTTACGTAGAAAATCAGTTTACGCCGCCGCGCAGGAACGGATCTACGTCGGAAATCGAGGACTACCTGTACATTAAGACTAGAATGAAAAATCTGTGTACCAGTATTTGCTCGCAATATGGAGACAAGTTTGTGTTGCAGATGAGTTAATAGTAGTTGCAGCTCAGTGAGATATTACCTTTACCGACCAGTTTCTTTAAAGAAAGCTGGGGCTTGATAAAACTGGCCTAAACTGTTATCATACGGATAATCAAATTTATACAAATCTAACCTACTAAAACTCTTTCCACTCCTTCTGAAGATGCTTGTCTTTTTTCACCTGAACAGCATCCTTTCATCCCTCTGACCCATTTATCAGTGGGCCGCTGCCCAGGTAAATCTGCGCTGATATCATAATGTTCCCGTCAGAGCCCTCAGGAGTATCGAGGGCAGACAAATCTAGGCCAAGCAAACTCCTCATTTCTAAGAGTAAATGGAAAAATAAAAAATAAAAACCACAAAGTGGGAGCCCTGCAATGCATTACAAAAACAAGTAAAAGGAAGGTTTAAAGGGTATGTCTGAATGGTTTCAGGTTGGATGGTTTGATTTAAACCATCATGTGGTAACCCCTCACTGCAGCATTTCAAGTTGTATTAAAATGTATGTTTGCCAGGCACTTCTAAATGTCTGTCTAGTACCTATTAAAAGTATGCACATTGCAGTTTAATTCATCAGCTATCTGCCATGTTGCATTTCCTCTGCAATTACAAGCTTACCTCTACTATTTGTCCAAATCTCTTTATGAAAAAGTGAATGCAGCGCTTGAGATTATTCCAACTTTAACGCTGCATTGTATCAGGCTATTACCGGTACTGGATCTTTCCGGTTCCTTCAGTTTGTTTACAGCGGTAATCAATCTGTGTGTTTGTGTGCATCTGCATCCAGCTGTTTCTCGCTGCCTTTCAGGCCTCATGCTGCAGAGCACCCATTTAAGGCGCTCTGACATTTACATGCGGTCGCCTTTTGGTGTTTAAACTAAATATTACTACAACCAAAATCAACAGCAGACACTGACCAGACACAGGCGCCGGCAGCTGTCTCTCCCTTTCCTTTCTCCCAGCGTCACTTTTTGCTCCCGCTCTCTGTCTCCTCATCTCAGTCTGGCGTTCTCTCTCGTGTGTGTTTATGAGCGTGCCCGAGCGTTGCACGAGGATGATTTCAGGCAGCCAATTATGGCTAAAGCGAGACGGAGGAGTGACAACATGCAGTAAAAGACCACTGTCTGGAAAGGCTGAGAGAAAACGAAAATTGAAGAAAGGAGATGTACAAAAAGAGGCAGACTGAGATTAACGAAGTGGAAAAGGAGTAATAAAAGAATACTAAAATAAACACAGACAGCGTCACAAATGCCACATGTGGAGGATGGACACTGTGCAAAATAAGCCTCGGGCTTTTCTTCCAAAGTGCCAGTGTTTTTTCTTTGTGCACACAGAAGCACATGCTCACAAATGCATCATTTAACACAACACATTCTTAACTATACTAAATTTTGCTAAGACAACTTATGTTATATAAATGCATTTTGCAACCACATATTATTTAAGTCCTTAACGATGCAACGTTTAGTTTCCATGACTCAGACATGTTTGTCACGTCCCACAGATAGCTTCAGGTCACTTTGTCCCCCCATCACACACTGGTGTTATCATTTTGTACCCATGATACCAGTTTGTATCTGTCTATCTTTTTTCTTTATCCAGAAATCCTAAACTTAGCCGAATTCCATCCTTTAACTGACCATTGTCCAAACGCCATGAAAGACGAGCAATAATCAGCTGTGTGTGTTTATTTGTTTGTCTATCACTAAAATATCTCACAAACCACTGGATGGATTTTATTGAAAGTCTCAGAAATCCTTGGATGGACATCTACAACTGATTAACCATTGGAGTCAACTCAAATCAAGATGGCTGCCACAGATAAATACATTCAACCTTTATTTAGAAAAAGACAAAATTAACAAAAAGATACTGGCTAATGTTTGGTATGTTAGTACTGTGAGTGATTGTGTGGGAGCTTTGTTTAAAACTTTGGCATACAATATACTAGATTACTTAAATTCTTCACGTTTGTGAAGTCCTACTACTTCCAGATAGCTACAAACAAATCAAACAAAAGCTTGGGAATCAGAAGAGCATTTTATGATAACTATATTGATTTTTTGCCCTGACCCTAGCCCCAATTTAAATCACATTCTAACCAGATGAGTAGGTTATAGTAATATAGATTACTTTAAATCATCTGCTGTTAAGATAGGCATGAAAATATCAAGTGGTCCCTTTCTGTACACGCAAAAATCTTGATACAGAGTGACCCAAAGAGCAAAAATAAACAGTAGATGTTTGATTGGATTTGTGATCTCGTTTTTGCGTATCTCAAGCCAGCCTTTAACTACTTGACAGTTTGTCAAAAGGCATTTTGTGTTGAAAGAAGTCAATATTACCATAAAATACTGTTTGCAATAAAGGGTATACTTGGTAAGCAACAATGTTTAGAATGACAGTAATTCCAGTGGAATAGCAGGACCCAAGGTTTCCCGGCGTCATATTGTCCTTGTTGACTACAGTCCATCCTTTCATCATCTGTATTATATATTGCCCAGTTAATCCATTATGCAGACTTAGACTGAACCCTATTTGAAGCTTATTTTTTAGCATTACCCCCTTTAATTTGCACATTTTAGCTGAGTGGAAGGGCAGTCAATATGCTTTGAAATGAAAAGTGAAGACAAAGGTGCAGGGCTTTCTATCCTTAAAAAAAATTGTATGGAACACCTTGAAATAAAAGGGTAAAAGCTCTGCGTACACAAACCCCTACCAAATCTAAATATTTTCCTCCTTTAACATGTTTTTACTCTTACAATAACCAATGTACATGTATTGTCTAATTCGTTGCACACTAATGTATTTGTACTAGAGTAGTTATTTTAAACAGGTAGCTACAAAGGCATAATATTTAAAATTAGACATTTTATTGCCTCAAGAAACTTGTAATACTTGCATTAGACTTGGGACCCGAAGGACCCGGGTTCGAACCCCGGCCACTACACACCTTGGGGTGTCTATGAGTGCACACCTATTTCTCCAGCTCCCCGGGCGCTTTCTATGGCTGCTCACTGCACCACCTGGTGGTGGTTGGGTTAAATGCAGAGACGAATTTCGTCTGTGTATGGGAAACCTACACAGATGACAAAAAAGGACATTGTTATTATTATTATTATTATTATTACTTGCCTGTAAAGCCAAGTTTAGAGTATTCCATAGTATTAATTCCGTTGTTGTTCTCCTTTAACAAGCATTGAACAAAGATGTAAAGGAAATTCACTGCAGGTTTAAAGTTTTCTACATTATGTATGGGCATATTGATGTTGCTTCTATTTTTGTAAAAGGAATCAACCACAACTGATGGTGTATTGGACATTGCTCTTAGCTACTTTGAATTTACGGTCAAAGGGTTGTGGTTGAGGCAGGTGTGTGGACAGGGGTGATCGTAGTCATTCACCCATCATGGAAAACAATACGATGTATGAGAAAATTCACCTGAACTAATGAAATAAAAAGTTGATTTAAGTGTTGTTGACACATTGGTAAGTTGCCTACAGTTTTGCAATGTGGTTAATGGGTCACAGTTCAGTATCTTATTGGATATTAAAAAGCATCCCATCCAGAAGTTAAACTGGGTATGAGTTGGGCACTTGGATGTGTGAAACACTAAATAAAATCAAATAAAAATTGCCTGAGTCCTTAAAATTTCCTCCTGAACATGAATCATTGCTTTGTCCCAAACATTTAGCCTGACTTTAATCAGTCCTAACAGCAGCATCAGACCTGACCCTGTCTTGTACGTAACAGGAGAGAGAGTGAAGTGCAAAGAAATCACCTGCAATCTTATTAGCTTCAGTAGTTCTGCACGGAGCAAAGTGTGCACTCCAGATCCCAGGGGAGGAAGCGTGGCTCAGAATAGTTAACCCTGCCTCACCCGGGCTGCTGTTCGGCCTTATCCCTGCAGCTTAAGCCTTTAATGAGTTCACTGCCTTCCTCTCTCTTTTCTCTTTCTCTCTCCAGGCATTTTTGTTTCATCTGATTCTTTCGGTCTTTTCTTTGCTTTTCATGTAAACTTTTCCCCCACTCAGTTGTGATGTTTTTTTTAATCTCTTCTTCTTCTTCTTACCACACATTTCTTCCCCTACCCCACAACCTGTCAGCTTATGTTCTTCTGGGTCAGGATTAGAGCCTTTCTTGTTCGTCAATTAGAGATGGAACAGTTAAAAAAGCAAGAGAATGTTGTCAAACATTGTGCTTTTTAATCAACCCAGTCTGCAGAAGAATCTAATATCTCTAAGGCAAGTTAAAACGCTCACTAGTGGATCTTTCTAAGACCTTCTCTCCATTATATCTCTGAATCCATCCCCCTTACATGCCTGACCTTAAATATTCATGTTGTTGTTACTGTAATTTATTCAGGCTGAATTCACATCTGGTTTGTATCCGGCCTTGCAAGGAAACATGTACTGTACTGTATAGGGAACAATTTGTTTAGCCTAGTCCATGACAGAAAGCGTGTCTCGTGCCCCCTTATAAGGTCACAGGAAGGTCTCTGGGGAGAGTAGTAAGCCGCTGTTTCTAGACCAGACCATACTGCCATTAGGTCTGGCAGGGGGCTGCGCATGGATGTGTGAATGAGTGTGTGTGTTATGGTGCCAGAGTATACGTATGTAGAGGAGCTAGCTAGTAGTAAATAAGAATTACCGGTACAGAAAGAGATGCAGCTGAATGAAGATGTACTAAAAGTCAGTGGGAACTTAAAGGTAGTACTGTATCTCACTTGGTTGAACAGCTGGAGGCTGTTCTCGACTCAAAATTGCGAGAAAATTGACAAATTGTCTGTTACAGTCTCAATGAATTTTAAAGGTTTGCGACCAATTGAGCAGCGAGTTGTTCAAATGTCTTTTGCATGATTGATTTTTGAAAATCAAGGATTATTTCTGTGTAACTATATTCCAGGTCAGACGTCCCCAACGCTGGTCCCTGTGGCCCACTGTCCGGCATGTTTTAGATGTTTCCCTGCTTCAACATACCTGTTGACATGAATAAGTCATTGTCACGAGTTCTGCTAAACTTGATGACATTTTGAGTAGATACTGTAATTCAATTGTTTAAATTGGGTGTGTTGACTCAGGGAAACAGCTAAAATATGCAGGACAGTGGGCCACGAGGACCAGGGTTGGGGATGTCGATTTTATTATTATTATTTTTAATGGACACAGGGATGAAAAGACCAAGAAGAAAATAAAGGTAGAAAAGTGAGAAAAGGGTTAAAAGGGAAAGAAGGAGATAGGAGTAGAAAAGAGAGAGAGGTATACAGAGAACACAAATCAACATCATTGAAGTCTGCCTCTAGACCTGCGGAAAGAAAAAAAGACAAAACTGAGAAACCACAACAACAGACAACATCAGAGTCAGAGTCAGAGTCAGAGAATCTTTATTGTCATTTGCACCGCATGTGGTACATGTGATGAAATGAGATTATGTACACAGGGTCCCAGTTACATCCAACAACAAAATGTAAGAGAAAAACAGTAATAACATCTAGGATTAACTAAGAAAAACATCAACTAGAAATACACTAAGCACTAATGTAATAGAAAAACAAAATCATTACAAACAGACAGCCGCACGAACATATATAATAATAATAATAATGTCTATTCCTGTCATCTGCGCATGTTCCCATACACAGACGAAATTCGTCTCAGCATTTAACCCAACCACCTACCAGGTGGTGCAGTGAGCAGCCCGAAAGCGCCCGGGGAGCTGGAGAAATAGGTGTGCACTCATAGACACCCCAAGCTGGGTAGTGGCCGGGGCGCGAACCCGCGACCTTCGGATCCGTAGTCAAAAGCCCTGCCACTAGACCATCTTGGCTCCATGAGTCTATATGAGCAAATGGTCACATATGAACACAGCAACAAGAAAACAGATCAGCATCAGCATGATGTGATATTTTGCAGTGTTTACTCTTATTATTTATTTATTCATGAGTCTAACAGCCTCAGGGTAGAAGCTGTTCCTCAGTCTAGTGGTTCTACACTTAATGCTCCTCAACCTCCTTCCTGAGGGGAGTGGGGCAAAAAGTGTGTGTGCAGGGTGAGTGGGGTCTTTCATGATGCAGGTGGCTCTTTTCCTGCATCTGGAGGTGTAAATGTCTGTGATAGAGGGGAGACTGACTCCGACAGACCTCTGTGCAGCCTTCACCACTCTCTGTAGAGCTTTTCTTTCCGCAGCTGTGCAACCTCCATGCCACACATTGATGCTGGAGCACAGGATGCTCTCCACTGCACACCTGTAGAAGGAGGTGAGGACCGGGCTACTCAGACCAGCTCGTCTCAGTCGTCTGAGGAAGTAGAGTCTCTGATGACCTTTCTTGATCAGGCTGGTGGTGTTGTTGGTCCAGCTGAGGTTATCATTCAAGTGTACACCCAAGTACTTGTAGCTGGAGACCACTTCCACTGCAGATCCACTTATGTTCAGTGGGGTGTGGGTGTGTTTGTTCCTTCTGAAGTCCACAATCATCTCCTTTGTCTTCTTCACATTTATGTGAAGGTTATTGTCTTTGCACCAGCTCTCCAGGTGTTCCACCTCCTGCCTGTAGCTGGACTCATCATTGTTCGTGATGCAGCCCACCACAGCTGTATCATCTGCAAACTTTACAATATGACAGCCTGGATGGGTGGCTGCACAATCATGTGTGAGCAGAGTGAACAGAAGAGGGCTTAACACACATCCTTGAGGAGAGCCAGTGCTGAGGGTTATGGTGGAGGAGGAGAAGTTGTGGATCTTCACGGACTGAGGTCTGTTTGTTAAGAAGTCTGCGACCCAGTTACAAATGGAGGGGCTTAGTCCAAGTGTAAATAGTTTGTCCATAAGGGTTTGGGGGATCATGGTGTTGAAGGCAGACGTGAAGTCCACAAAGAGCAGACGGACGTATGTACTGGATGTGGGTGTTTGTGTTATGCCTGTGTTTAACACAAACTCCTTTTTTTTTTTTAAATCCAATGAAAGACAAACGTAAAATAAGTTGAACCAGGTGAGAATCAAACCCGAGTCAAGATAAAATTTAGAGTGGAAAGCCGACGCGCTTCCACTGAGCCACCGAGGCGTATTTCTTTTTCTGGGAGTCCACTTTTCCTATAAAGGGACCGCCCTTCATAAAAGCCTGGCTACGCCCATGACTAATAATAATCTCTGTACAATGCGAAATGAGGGCGGGCGGGCCAGGCTGGGCTCCGGGGCGAGCTGGGCCATGGAGGGCCGGGGAGGGCTGTGCAGTGCGAAAACGGCTACAGACACACAGTGGCCCCCAAGCCCGGAGCCCCGGGAGCCGCGGGGTTGGGGATGTCTATTCTAGGCCATGCACATTATTTAATTGCCATCTTCGCCCCCACCTTGGCTTGCTTTGTATCCACTTTGGCAGCTGCCTCTGCGTCTATGATTTAATCTACTGGAGTACACTTTTGAAATGAAAGGCAGATTTGGACTATTGGACTATTAATCATCATGAGATTTCTCGTTTAGTCTCTAACTGGTGACAACTTGGTGACTGTGCTATCGAACAGTTTCTCTACATTGGTCACATTCCTGACTTGCTGAAACTAATTTGAGAAGTTATTGAGGTTCCTGGTGCTTGCAATAACTCAGCGACTACATTAGGGAACATTTGTTTTGCCAATATTTTGATCATGCCAAAAATTCACATGATGCAGATGCATGGGCTGGGAGTCATGTGAGGAGACCGAGAACTACTGTGAACATTTCCAGCCAGTCTGGAAACTCTCTTATAAATGCTGTTCACGATTTGCTGCAACATAGTGAGATACTGGCTTTAATAAAAGCAGCAAGAGTGTCACCAAGTTTTTGTATCTCATTCTCAACCCTTGCTCCCTTCTTTCCTTGAGGGGGTCCACAGTTGATTAAGCCTGACTCTCAGAAGACTAAAAAAGGGGCTCTGTTGTCTTATGTGAAGCGAGCTAGGAAAGAGAATGGATGAGGAAATGGTGAACCTTTATGATCAGATTCTCAACTTTTTTCTTGTCACCTCTGTTTTGTTTGATGCTTGTTTAAACAAGCTCCCAGGAGATGATGTGCAAATAAATCTTTGTGGGTATAGTGTGTGTGTGGTCATGGGGAATTTTTCGTTATACATTATTCCACAATGATGAACTAAAATACAGAGATGACAAATCTTTTCCCCGAGGTTGGCAAGAACTACAGTATGATGATATCAGAAGGAAATGCTATGTGAATAATATCCTGATGCATGCTCAATGTGAATGTGAATAATACCTTCTAGTATCGCTCCCGTTCAGCCAAACTATTACATATCTTTCCAGGGTCACTGAGCGGTTAGCCTTACCTTGACCCCGGCTTGTTTTAAGTCCCAAAAGTTATGAGTGCAGAAAATATAAGCAGATAAAACAGGATTGAAGCGCTCTAAGCTCATCTATCGCAGAGACCCTCCTCTCTTCAGGCTTAGAGGCCGATTATGGCATATGGCATACTTTGTTGTGTGTAAAACAGGACAGTGTCTATGTGTGTCTGTATGAAGGTAATTCATTTGCCTGATGAACCACAAGCCGCTTGTGACCTTGTGTTGAGGGTCTTTTACCCCCCTCGAGGTGGGGTCAGAAGTTCAGCAGAGTGCTAAGTAATGACTTTCAATCAACATGGCTCACTCACTGATGGGATGCATGGCTGCATCTCTAGAGCCCAGGTAGGTGAAGGGAAGGTATAGCTGACTGTTCCTTTGTTGTGAAACTCCATTAGATTAACACAATGTCCTGGTTACTCAGACAATGGTTGAACTCATATAATAACCTAATTTTTTTCTGTGGGAATCTGCATTTCAAGGTCAGTGGGAAAACCCTACAGTGACCAGTTTAAGCCAAAATCTCACTCAACTGCAACGGTTAGGGACTAGTTGGCGAACAGCAGTCGCAAAAGGGTTTCAAACATGTCTCAAAATGATTGTGGGGGTTTTAAATCTCTTTGCATGAGTTGCAAAGGCTTGCAGTCCTGCTGCTTCAATTTGGAGCATATCCAAAAATAAATACTAAAAAGTTGTTGCAAAAAACAAACGTGTGTCTCAAATACATCTTCCGTGTTTCTCCATTTATTCTTTAATTTTTTATTCTAGTACTGGTACTTGGACACATGCACGGGAGCTCTCCTGTGACCATCGGAAGCTGCAGCCCTGGATGTCCACATCTTAAAATCATGGTGAAGATAAATAATAATTATGAAAAAACTAGTTCAACTTTGCCTTTCTTAATTTCAAAGACGTATTTCAATGGCGTAAATCATAAACGTGGGGGCAGCTGCCAAACGGGGACCAAGCAGTTTGAGGTGCGTACAGTGTGGGTAGAATATGCTGGTGAAGATTCTCAGTCATCCAGGACATGATAAATCAAAAAAGGCGTTCAATACAGAAACAACTGGACTTTATTTGTAATGTGGGTAGAAGTTTGCAACAAAATCAAATGTATAGCCTAGAAGACAGTTTAGTAAGAGAAGTTGTGATTCTCAAACACACAAAAAAATGCCTCATAGCTTTACTGGTAACACTCAGAATTCAGTGCGACTGTAAAGTAAGTAACGATTACTTAAGCATTGATCAAAGTGCTGTAAATGGAATAGTAGAAACTGCAACTCAAATTTAAAAAGAAAAAAACTTGTTGTTTTTAGCAATTTCCACTCACATTTACGGTAAGTATTCTTCTAGTCTTCCACAATCATATTCCTGAGAGATACTGACTTCAGTGGCTGTATGCCAGTGTAGCCATTCAAAATAATCCAGGTCCTTCTCTTTTTAAGGGTTTGAGAATAAAGCTTGAAACTTCCTACAAACCATTTAAAACAAAAACAAAAAAAGGAAATGTTTCCAAGAGTCAAGACAGCATGTGCAGTTGTGTTTTATCAAGCACATAAAATTGAACAATTGCCATTGTCCCCCACAAGTGCTGTACCTAGCAGCATTGCTTTGTTTACATACTTTTCTCTGAGTACTACTACTATTATCGAAAAACAAACTTAAAGAAGAGCCACAACATGAACCTGAATGTCAGGGGAAAAATACCTTTTGGAAAAAACTGACCTAGTGTCACTGTTTACCAGCAAACGTACAGTTAGCAATACCAAACACATTGAAGGCATGTTGTTGGCTTGGTATATGCTGGTCCACACTGATGGAAATATTGCTATTGGCCTTACAAAGCAACAACTGTATTAAAAAAAAACAGTATAAGTTGCTTCAAATAACTGCTTGAGAGCTTCTATGAACATTGCCCATCGTTCTCGGTGTCTCCCCCCTCTGCAGAATGTCTACGTCACTATCTGCTTATTTGTGCGAGGTGTTTTTTAATATTATATTTTTTTCCTCAGGCAAGAAGAAATATTTTAATAGGAATTTTTTCACCTCCATTTCCTAATGTGTCCAATTTCATTACTTTTTGTCTGTCTAAGCAGATCTCACTTGTAAATGAGTCTTGGAGGCTCAATGTGACTTATCTGTCTAAATAAAGGTTGAATGAATGAAAAAAGTCCATGACCAAAACCAATGCAGTCGTATTTTAAGCATTCTGCATCGCTTTACAATGTAACCATCTTTGTTTCGTTTTTTTTAAATATACTGTAGTATAAATTTCTTTCATTTCTTTTTCTCTATTTATATGTTTTCTTTTACGATTGTCTACTGTTATCATTCTTTGTGAAAAACAGGTCTCTCTTGTAAATGAGTCCTCGAGGCTCAATGGAGACTAACCTGTTTAAATAAAGATGAATGAATATTTTGATGTAAGGGTATAATGTTTTAGTGGAAAGTGGAAACTAGCACTGTATTTTTATACATTTTTATAATAATATATATATATATATATTTTTTTTTAAACTCACATAACGGGGAGTGGTGGTGCCACATGTTAGAGAAGGTGATCAGGAGGTTGCAGGTCCCAGATTTCCCAGACTAGCACAATGAAATGTGGGTGGGAAAGGTGAAGCGCCTACATCTACATCCACCCTCATTTATGGAGGCCAAGATGGTGTAGGGTCCCGGGTTCAATCCCCGATCATTTCACATTTCGTGGTGTCTCTGAGCAGGCCACCTTATCCCCAGTTGCTCCCCGGACACTTTCCATAGTTGCCCACTGCTCCACCTGGTCTAGGATGGGTTAAATGCAGAGAGCCAATTTCACCATTGTATGGGAACAGACAATGATGACAATACATACACATTATTATATTTGCCTCACGCCTGGAGAAAGAATCTAAGCCCTCCAGGTACTCTCAGGGCACCTTACATAGCAGCACCTTACATAGCAGCACCTTACATAGCAGCACCTTACATAGCAGCTCCACATGTGTGCTCAAATGTGCATTGGAAAAACTGTAGTGATCATTATCGACTGTCACTGGTAAAAATGATTTGTTTGACAGCCTTCATTCTTCACTGTCGCCCTCAGGTGAAAGAAAATTGGTGAGGATGTTTTGGACTAACCCAGGGACCACCAAGGCTCAAGTCTGCCATGAACTCCAAACTACTGAAACACCCGTTTCCGCATTGTCCACAGTGACGCCAGTTTTTTAAATGACTTTTTTATTTTTTTAAATCATGATAGATTGAGAGAATGCCGATCAAGATAGAAGCCCCGTCAAACTCAACTAAAATGTGCAACTAAATGGTAAATGGAGCTTACTTACCGGTATATACAGTAGTGCTTTCCAGCCCCCTGTGAGGAGCCCCAAAGCGCTTTACAGTACCAGCCATCCACCCATTCATACACACATTCATACACTGGTAGCGGTAGCCTGCCATGCAAGGCGCCATCCAGACCTACCGGGAGCAACTCAGGGTTAAGTGTCTTGCCCAGTGACACAACGACACATGGTGGGCGGAAGCGGGATTCGAACCTCCAACCTTCCGATCGGGGGTCGGCTGCCACTACCACTGTGCCACGGCCGCTCCAACTACCCTCATGGACAGGCCCAAAATCCTTCAGAAGAAATGTCTTGTGGTCAAACAAGAAAAAGACTGAGCCAATTGATTACAATGACAAGAAGTATATTTGGAGAAGTCATTGTGAGGTTTGCAAATCAAAGAACACTGCTATTCATCAAGCATTGTGGGACAGGGTTACACTGCACAAAGAAGCCTGAACAATACAAAAAGTAGGACTATTTCAAAATCATTTGACTTTACATGAAACCAAAAGCTGGACGGATGAATCTTTGACACATTTGGGTTTTCCAGTACAATATCCATCCATCCATCCATCCATCCATCCATCCATCCACCCATCATCTTTACCCGCTTGTTCCTTTGCAGGTCACAGGGATCATTGGTGCCCATATCCAGCCATCACTGTGCGAGAGGCGGGGGACACCCTGGACAGGTCTCCAGTCCATCACAGGGACACAGAGGCAAACAAGACAATCAACCATTCCCTCTCTCACTCTCACCTAAGGACATTTTAGCGTTACCAATCAGCCTAACATGCATGTTTTTGGTCTGTGGGAGGAAACCGTAATACCCGGAGAAAATCCACACATCCACGGAGAGAACATGCAAACTCTACCCAGAGAGGCCTCCGGCCGGGATTTGAACTGGGGCAACATGCTCGCTGAGAGACAGCAGCTCTACCAACTGCACCACAGTGCTGCCCCCTCCAGTAGGACAATCATATCCAAAACACATTTCCAAAAGTCTCAACCTCAGTCCTATAGAAAATTTGTGGACTATGCTTAAGAATAAGCTCAGTGTCAGGAAAACCAACCAGTGTAGGTGAACTCTACCAAATCTGACGAGAACAATGTACAAATATTAGACAAATTTATGGTAAATGGAGCTTATTTATATAGCGCTTTCCAGCCCCCTGTGAGGAGCCCCAAAGCGCTTTACAATACCAACCATCCACCCATTCATTCAGACATTCATACACCGGTAGTGGTAGCCTGCCTTGCAAGGCGCCATCCAGACCTACCGGGAGCAACTCGGGGTTAAGTGTCTTGCCCAGGGACACAACGACACATGGTGGGCCGACGCGGGATTCGAACCTCCAACCTTCCGATCGGGGGACGACTGCCATTACCACTACACCACGGCCATCCCGTTATACCAGAAGCTTGCTGATCACTATAAAAAGCATTTAGGTGGGATTCAATGTGTATACTTTTTATCTCATGTGGATAAAAAATTCACAATAATTTAAAACGTGCATGTTTTTATTCATTGAAGCAGCATGTAGTACTGTACAGGTAGTCCCCGAATTACGAGCGCTCTGATCTACGAGGTTCCAGACTTACGAGCTGGCGAATTATTGGAAAAAACGCAAAAAATACTGAGTTTTCCTGTGTTTTTTCACCACAGTTCGTTAGCTAAACATGTGGACACACGTTTCCGATCATTTTTATGCACTCATAAGCAGTTTTTCGATGAAAAACGAGTGTTTGTAGTCGCGCTAGCAAAACCGTTCCAATTTACGAGCGAATTTCCGGATTTACGAGAAGCGTGGCGGCCGTTCCAAATTACGAGATTTCCGGTTTACGAGCGCCTCGTTGTAACGGATCTCGCTCGTAAATCGGGGACTACCTGTATAATAAAAATAAATCATTAAAAGCTCCAAATTAACATGCCATTTATTTCTTTTAGTGCATGTACACTTCTGGCTGCAACTGTATACAGTAACAGTATTCAAATAATCCTTTAGATTTGTGCCAAAAACGAGTGTTTTGTTCGTTTTAGATCAAGTTCTGCAAACCAGCACCCACAGGTCATAATCAGCCTCCTCTTTCAACATGTTTGCTTATAGTGAAGTTTCAAAGACATACATTATTTACTCACAGGCCCTGTTTGCTTGTGACACTGGGTGACAGGGTAGCCTGGGGAGATTGGAGAGTCTCTGCATTCCCAAAGGTTCAGGTTGTACTAGCCAAGTTTCAAAACCTGCATCATGACAAGTGTTTTGTCATAGCTTGGCCTCCCTGCTATTGCATGGATGAGTTTCTCACATCACCTGACAAAATGAAAGGATTAAAGAGCTGGAAAGATTAACAAGCGACCAGGAGATGAACAGATTGTTCCCACGGAAGAATGATAGGTGTTTTTAACAACATATAAGAAATGTTTAGGACAGTTTTAACAAGACGCTTCCCAATCAAAGCTTTTAAATGTCTGATTTGCCAAAACGGTATATTTAAAATCACAAAGCCAGTTCTCGAGTTTCTTGGATGTTTTTTTCCCTCCTCTTCATGTGGTGGAGAGATTAATGGGGTTTTTCCTGTATGCCATCTAAGTGATCCCCCTGTGCTCCTGTTTTTAGACCAGCTAATGTATGGTTTGGGGAAAGGACACATTACTGTGGCTCATACATACAGTGGTTAAAGAGCAGCTTGGTTTAGTTTTTCATATGAGCAAACACACATGCACGTTTCCCTTCTCAACCAGCTGCACCTGTTGCTGGCTGTTGATCAGTGGCTGTCAAATGGGTTTATGCACATATGGCTTTATTCAGAGTCTTTGCATATTTGTGTGTGTATATGTGTGCATGCATGTGTTTCTATACTAAAAGAGACCAAAACTTGGCTTGAAACCAACTTATGGATATCCTCTTTACTTTTAAGAACCAAAGTGTGGTCCCCTTGGGTGCAAAGACATTGAGGATTAAGGCTTGGTTTTAGGGTTATATTTAGTTCATGATAAGGGTCAGGGGTAGGATTATAGGTATTTAGTTGTGATGGTTAATGGTTAGAGTAAAGGGCTAAGGAATGCATTCTGTCAATAAAATGTCTACATGCAATTTGGGGAAAAAGTGTGTTCTTGTGTGTGCATTCATCACATTGCTCTTTATTGTGTGTGTTGGTGACATTGGTAGGCTTCTCATATATGTCACCAAGGCCACAAGTGTTGAGCGGCCCACTCCTTTCCTAAAGCCCATTTAGTCTTGGAAAAAAAAAAGGATCTGGGTCCAATCATCCATTATTCAATGTACCACGAACCAACCTCTGCTTAGGGAATAACAGCCTTTGCAAACTTAAGATCTGTAATGAGAGAGTCCACTCCAACCCCATGTCAAGCCATGTCAGGGACCTGAGCAGCTTCCAAGTAAAGCCCCAAATAGATCAAAGAATCCTTTTATTCTTTCATTTACAGAAATGAAGCCTTATTTTACTGCCACATACAAAAAGCTTTATTATTTTTGATCAGTGGCCCAGTTTGGTAAAAAGGATTGCTGGTAAGTGTCACTTCAAAAACTGCCCTTCTGACGGGAAGTCAGTTGATTTTTTTATTTTTAGACCTGGTTGATATTTTGCGGTGCTATTTTTGTCACCAATCTGCATATTTTAAATTCAGGTCAAATTATGTCATCATTTGATTTCCTTGAGGCTTATCTTTTCTGCTCGATTACCCTTGAGTGTGGCTATAAAGCAAATTGAGCTTTAATCTGAGAATCACAAGCTCTTTGCTTATCCCTAAAGTTGAGCAGCAAACATTCCTGTAAGTGCATCATGATGTATGATTCTTGTTAAAAGTGTGAAATTTCTAACTAAAGTCAGCAAAACTCTTGCTGCCTGCAGCGTTGTAGTTTGAACAAACTATCAGTGGGACCAAGTCCTGATGTAAGCTCAATCACCCAAGTAAATAAATCACAAAAAAGTTAACACACGTCATCTGGACAGATTTTTCTTGGCTAAAACGTTTCGTCTTTCATCCGAAAGACTTCATCAGTCGGAGGCCTGAAAACAAACTATGTCGTATAAATAGTACCTTTTCAAAGTGGTTCAAGCCATTCTGTTGTGGAATTCCAGAAACTAGCTTTTCACATGTAAAAATGGGACCGTCAGTCTAACAACCTATTATTAAGAGGCCTGATGGCCGCTTGCTATTCACTGAACCAGCCTGAGGATAACTTGGGCAAAATGGTTCAAAAATGTCCCGATGTAAACTCAATCAATCACAAAAAAGTCAAAACAGGTCAAACCTCATAGTTTCGTAAAAACGACCCAAAGCAAAAGGTCCAAATGGATAGCAGAGATTAGAGGACAAATGAATTGAAAGATTTGGTGGTCTTCGGATTGGCTCTGCTGGGGTCAACCTTCAAAATCTGCAGAAATCAGTCCCTCTTTCCTTGGAGCTTTTAGCGTAGAGTTTGCATTTGTAGAGTTTGCAAATGTTTGCATTTGTTTGCAATTGTCCCTTGGTGTGAGGGTTATCATAAGTACCGTACTTTTCGGCGTATAAGTCGCTGTTTTTTTTAAAAACTAATTTGCATGTCCTGCGGCTTATACGCCGAAGCGTCCTATTTATGGATTTTTTCCCATATTTTTAGACCCATTTTTGGCTCTGATATCGCCGTTTTTCATTTTGGCAAAAAATAAATAAAATGGTGCAGTACCACTTTTGTCCGCTAGGGGGACACTTCCAGAGAGTACACCGACCGTTTCTAGCTCATGGGTCCGAAAAAAGCCTCCTGTGCTCGGACTGACTCTGTCGCTGCCCGCCTCCTGCTCTGGAGGTAGCTACCGTAAACACCGGTGTATAATACGCTCCGGTGTATAATACGCTTTTGCCAATATTTGGAAATAAATCAGAAAAATCGGTAGATAATACGCTTCGGTGTATAATACGTGCTGCCGTGACAGTCTTTTTTATGGCCACTAGATGGCGCCAGGATACGCCTCCAGGTACAGTCTGTAGGTAAACAGACTACAGGGTGCATTAGCGCCCATAGCGGCCGAAACTGGTACTGCGCCATTTTTAGGCCAAAATGAAAAACATCGAATCAGAGCCAAAAATGGGTCTAAAAATATGGGGAAAAATCTGTAGATAATACGCTTCGGTGTATAATACGCAGGACATTCAAATGAGCAATAAAAGTACGTATTATACACCGGTGTTTAAGGTACTATTAGCTGTGTTTTTTAGCAAGATAACTCATAAACCACACCGCAGATTTTCTTGAAACTTACAGAGCGTAATTATTTGGTGGTCATTTACAACTGACTAGCTTTATGAGATGTTTGAGATTAAAAAAATATATATATTTTATTAGCGGTTAGCTACCGTTAACATATACTGTACCTACTATTTAGCTCATAAACCACTCGGCGGATATTTTTTCTGCTTACAGAGTGTAACTATATGGGGTTTAATGTACAAACTGTTGCCCTGTATAAGACATTTGAGATAAAATTTGATTTTTTATTCGTGATTTTAGAGACGGAATTGTCTCGTTAGCTTCGGTTTATTTATTAATAGTCATAAACCACTCAACGGATATTTTTTAGGCTTACAGAGTGAACGGTTAAGCTCAGGAACCCTTGTGCTATAATGTCAGCTAAGAAATATATTTTTTCTCAGCAAAGAAATAATTGTTTTTACCGTGTTAATCTTGTAAAGTCCTTCCGTGCTGGCTCGCTTCTGTGGCCGTCATTTTCAGCAGGGCAAATGAGGCGCTGACGCGTCGCGTAGCGGTGACGCATAATAGATGCGACTTATAGGGCGAAGCGGCGCATTTATGGATTTTTTCAAATTATTCCCAATAATTGGACAAAGTGGCTTATACACAGAAGCGACTTTTCCCCCGAAAAGTACGGTAGTTGTCTTTCCTGTTTGTCTCTGCGTGACCCTGTGATGGACTGGCAGCTTGTCCAGGATGTATCCAGCCTCTTGCCCATTGACTGCTGGCGAACCAACCCCCCGCAACACTGGAAGTAAAGTAAAGCGCTACTGTTGTCATCATCGCATGCATACAATGGAGAAATTAGTTCTCTGCATTTAACCCATCCCACGTGAGATACACCCAGGTGGTGGAGCAGTGGGCAGCTATGTAAGTGCCCGGAGAGCAATTAGGGATTGGGTGTCTTGCTCAGGGACACCACGACATGTGAGAATGGTGGGGAGTCGAGCCACGACTGTCTGGTCCCAAGTCAGCTTCCCTACCTCTACACCATTTCGGCCCCTCGGGAAGTGGGTAAAGAAGATGAATGGATTGGTTTCTCGTGTTTTTTTATTTTATTTTTTACTTCCTTTCACACAAACAAGCAAACACTTATTGACCCACAGACAAAAACAACCCTCCCTGACTCTGTAAGTCTTTTCTTGCTGGTAATTTAGGTGTCCGCTCGGCCTCGCTGGCCTAAAGCTACTTGCCTTTTCATCTTAAAGAAGAGTAGGGAAAGTTGTCACATTCTTCTTCTCCATGACAGGACCACATCATTACCCTGCAAGCGTTACGTTAGAGCTCTCTCTCACACGCTTCCTGTTTGACTGGCCACATTGTTTCTCCCTCCCCTTTATTTAATGTAATCTCTCCCCCCCATTTCCGTTCCTTCTCCCTTGCTCTTTATTTTTACCCGTCTCTGACGGAACAAAGGGAGGAAGTGTCCCTGACAGTAGTTGCTAGGATTATTTATATCCTGGCTGTGTTGTGCTTTATATTTAGCATTTAGGTTATATTAGTTTAGTTTCTGTTTGGACACATTTAGAGCTGAAATCACAAGCTTTTCAAGTGTTTGGAAGGATTCAGTTGTTTGAGAGCACACCTACAATAGATTGGCCTTGGGTGAGCGCTTGAGCTTTAAGGGTAATTTTATGTTTTCCTTGCACCAAGCAGCTTGACAGTTCTTCTCAACCCTCTTTACAGATATTTCTCCCCTGTTTTTAAACCACTAGTACTCATTTCCTTGTCACTCGGCTGCATAATGATTGCATTGGGTTTTGTAGCAGTTGGTGCATTATTATCTTAAGGAAATAAGAAAACGGAAAAATAAATGTTTTTACTTTCACAGACAGCTTGATACGAAGGATTTGGTGTTTGACCTGGGTAAATACCATGAAGCTCATCTCTCCTCCTTTACAGTCAGCCACTTCCTCGCGAAGCCCAAAATAAAAATAGACTAGCATATTGTTCAGCGGTGGTGTTTATGTGCAAATTGTCACTTTACATAAGTGCAAAATGCTTATTATTGGTGAAGAGTATCTATTTGAAATGATTGTACACTGTGCATCCAGTGGCTGGTCCCTGTCGCTTTAGTGGCTATGGGATGAGCCTCCCTCATTCTCTGCTCTCGTTTCTCTCAGCAAAGCAAACCCACAATCCTCCCACGCTTGCACTCACTTAACTCCCCATCACAGGTCTCAACCAAATTCTGTTCAACCAACCCACTGACCTTGGGTTTTCAAATATTCCTGTGATCGGCCTGTGGTAGCTTAACCAAAAACCAACATTTTTGGTTCAGAATATCAGTTGACTAAACTGAGAAAAGTAGTGAATAACGAGGCTTTTTCTCCACTCAGGACTACAAAATTAGTGAAAATTAAATTTAAAAAGCCATGTGCCTTTTGGATGAAAGATGAAGCTGTTCAACAAAAAGAAACCGTCCAGAGGACCTGACTTTGTTGGATTTTTCTACCTGGAACATTGAGCATGAATCAGAATAAAAATAAAAATAAAGGTTTTCTCATGTATAATCACAGAAGTTTTCCAAACACTCTTTAAAATACTACTTATAACATGACAGACATGTTTACTTTGCATTTATTCTGCTTTGCAAAAATGGTGTAAAAATAGTGAATAGCTATTCAAATTTTTGAGAAAGCTTTTAGCGTTTGCGACCAAATGATTAAAGGGTCATGCAGTCTCATTCTGCAAGGCCAATTTTTGAAAATCACAACCTATTTTTGTGTGCACGACTTGCAAAGTTCTATTCTATGTCATGCACATTATTTGTTGCTTATGCAGTGCCTTGGTAGTCGCCCCCATATTTATAATTTATTTTACTGGAGTTCAGATTTGAAAGGGAAATTGGCAGATTTAAAAAAAAAAAATATATATATATATA
>JBBPBX010005662.1:20045-31735 GCA_038048925.1 Garcialebias charrua | reverse complement strand
ATATATACACGGTACTGAATTGAATTTAGTCTGCACTCAGACTAGCCGTTAGCTCATCAATGCAGTCAGAAAGTGAGGTCGGTCATTTGCAACATGAAGATATTAAATATTGTAATGTGTAAACATCAAAAGATCTGCCATGTCACTTAACTGCCACATCGTGTTGTGTCTTCAAACTTTAACCAGGTGCTTTATGTTGAAACAATATTCTTGCACCTAATACTGAGAGGGCAAAACTTCCAAAGGCTACAAAAGTGCACAGGAAGTGTCTTATCTTTATTGTTCAATTCTTTATAATAGGTCCCTGCTGTCTGATCAGAACATTACGAGAGTATACTGCATGTCAAACCAGAAATGCCACACCTTATCAGCTGGTTTTACCACCCATTCATCAGATATCAACAGGAGAGCGCCTGTCTGTCTATGAAAGCTTCATTCCTCACATGCCACCAAGTGCATGTGTGTGTGTATGGGAGGGAGGGATACAATAGATATTCCTGTATCAAGAATGTGGAGCTTCCCAGCAAGCAGAGCTCGATATTGTTTGTTTGCATCAGTGGGAGGCACACGCGTGAGTCATTTGGCTCAGGAGAAATGTGTCATGAGGTTTGAGGAAAGGTGTCACATGTACGGTAGGTAAATCAGTGCCACCGGTTGCTGTAAACACAAAAACACGAGGGAGACTCACACACACACACACACACACACGCATATGCAGTGATGCTGCTGAGCTGTGGGTTTGTGAGGAGTAATGGATGCTGTGCCACTAGACTCTAGGTAAAACTGTCAGAGGTTCTGCCTTCTGTGACAAGCAAAACAATGCATAGTATGTGTGTGGTTGTTAGGAGACCTAGCTATCACAGCTTATCACATCAAAGAGTGCACTGGTGCACTCACTAAGGTCACTTATTTATTCATGTTTCTCAGGGGAGAAGAGGGGGCCTCGGGGTCATAAAGCGCAAGTAATGTGTGTGAAAGAAAATAATGTAGGTCTCGTTAAGGGTATCTACCTATCAGCTAACGCCAAAAGGCAGAGACATACAACAATGATTAAGTTTAGGATTCAACCCAGTTCAATACGGCTGCCACAAGATGATTTTCACAAGATGATCAACAAGATGATTTTAGTCCAAAACCAGTGTGAAAATTGGCGAGTGACATGCATTTCTTCAAGGAATGCTAGGCCTATGTTTCTTTAGGAAGAAGCATGTCAGGTTTTCTTTTTTTATTAGGTCACCAAATCTGTCACAACAATTTCACAACCTCGACTTTCTCCCCATTCAGACAGTTGACCACACTCTCTAGCAATTGCCCTGTGGGGTTAATCCAACTACAAGCCCTCACATTAAGCCTACATTATTAACCTAACCATGACTAGTCACAACCGAAAAATTATATCCCCCGTCTGTCACAACCGAACCCTCAATAGGATTAAAACGGAGGCGTCCTGCATGTAATTGGATGTGTCACATTATTTGAGGGCTCTGAGGTTGGCCTGAGTAGCGAAAAAAAGATCTAGTAAGTGAAGACCATCTACACTACAGGGACAAATGTAGGGGTCAATATCACCAGACCTGTCATCTCCATCTGGTGCTGCATAAACAAAGACATGAAATGATACAGGTTATAAAATTTGATTGTGATGAGTGTCTAATATTCATGCAAACTGAAAGTTTGGTCTTTAACAGTTAAAAAATGTATCGCAACCTGTGAGCTATTGTCATCAAACAACATACAATGGAGGCGATCATGTGCATGTAAAACATTGTGTTTTGTCAAAATATTACTATATTGTCAAAATGATGATTGTATTAACGAGGGTGGTTATTTATCAGTCACATTTATGACTGCATGCCGAGTGTTTGTCTAGTAGTGCATCATTAAGATTATTCCATTTGAGGAAAAAATCCTATCCTGTAGAAAATCTGATGATTCTACTCCCATTTCTTTGAAGTTAGTTATCAGTTACGGCTGTGTCTACAGGTAAAAGCAACTACAGTATACCGCACGTCTAAAGCTTATTGGCTCAAATATTTTATCTAATTTATCTAATCTCCAAAGAGGGACAAAATTACAACCAAAATAAAAAAAATAAAAGAAATATGTTCAAATACAGTAGATGGGTTATGCTTAGGACTTTGCTAAAACCAACAACTTTCTAGAGCCTTTCTGGTTGTTTGGCAACATTCTGATATAAAATTTTTTTATTATCATCCATCCATTTATTCATTTCCTTTCCAGTTACCGTAGTCAGATAACAAGTCCAGGAGGGAAACCCAGACATTTTGTTTCCTTAGCAACACTCTCAAGTTCCTCCTGGGGAATCCTAAGGTGTTCTCAGTTCAGAGAAGCTACATCATCCTAAAACTTTAGCGAGTTCTGGGTCTGCTGAGGCTCTCAAGGGTCTCATTCAACTGGGACATACTGTACTTAGAAAACCTATAGAGGGAGGCACCCAGTGTGTGTCCTAATCAGATATCTGCACCACCTGAGTGAATGCTTCAGCAGGGCTTTACTCAAAGCTTCCCGGGATGACGGAGGTCTTCATTTTATCTCTAAGGCTGAGCCCAGCCCCCCTACAGAGTAAGCTCATTTCAGTCGCTTGTATCCAGGATCTCTTTCGTTCAGTTATCATCCACATCCTATCATCATATATGAAGGTTGGAACATATATACTGTATGTGGGAGTTCTGCTCTGCCAGCTCCTGCACCCACAGTGGATCTTTGACTTGATGAGAATGAGGAGAATAAAATGTGTCAGAAGAAATTCAGCCACGCTGGAGCATTACCTGTCAACAGTAGTCTTGTACTAGTCTTCTACTCATGTTTAAAACCAAACAGTAATCGTGTTTCCATCTATTTTCATTTCGAATTTTGAGCTAATTTTTTAAATCTCGCAAAAATGTAAATACAAATTAATGCGGATCAGAAGTGTTTCCATTAACTGGCTTGAAGCGCATCACTTCTAGCCACGCACAGCGTCATTACGTCAGAGGTCAGCGTCATTACATCAGACGTCAGCGTTAAGGGCGAGATACACTCGAGCGTCCTCACGATACGCCTATACGCAGCGTACGTACGCTGTGGCAAAAGCGTAGCCCCGCGTAGCCCCTCAGGGCAAGTACGCGCAAAAGTATTTTTTTACTACGCATACGCGATGCGCATACGCGATGCGCGGTGTCTGACCTAAACTTCCCCGGCGCCGGACTGTTTTGTATGTTACACAAATTAAATAAATTCCTCTTTTTTATCGCTGATCGGGCCTTTTCTTTTGTTTTTTTGCCTAAAGTCAAGTAACCGCTTCTTCCTCCGTTCACTCGATGAATGAAATGAATGAATTCAGGTCCTACCTGGGTGCGCGATGTTTTATATATTCCCTGGTGGGCTGTGTGCTGCAGGAAAAGCACTCCCTGTTATTATTTTTATTTCTGAGAGAACTTTTTATAACATATATAGTAGAAACACCGCATCAGAACACCGCAGCGGTCTTCAGCGAGCTGCTCATGATAGGTTTCACTTTGAGCTGACTGAAATCTGTCAATCATTTCAGTAGGCGTGTCAAAGTGACCAATCAGCGAGCTCAGTTGAGTCCCCTCCGTGCTCAGCTGCTCATATTACAACAAGGAGAACGCGAGCGTTTGAAAGCTGATAGTTTCTGAAAGTATAGAAGCGAAAACATACGCACAAAATATGCGCGCATACGCGCGTATACGGAGTCTGCTTCAGTGTATCTCGGCCTTTACGCATGTCTACAGTAAACAGGAAGTAGCGGTTGAAAACAGAACCCGACCACACATCTCGGCAAAATGGAGAGAATATTTCAGGTACGTGTTGCTATCGGGCAAGTTGTATTTATTCTGTCATGCCAACTAGTTTTAGCGATGTTACATGTTGTCCGGAGCGGAAACAGCTGATCAGTCACGTGACGTAAATGTTCGCTACGGCAGAACTGAGTCGGCAAATCTGTTTCCATCTGTCGTTTTGCGCATCAGCTCTGTTTCGAAACCCCCAAAAACCACCTCAAGCGAGCGTATCAACTTTTGAGCAAATTAGAGGAAGTTAACTCGAATTTTGCCGTTTCCATTCAGCTTTTCTGATGCGATGCTTCAAAATGCGCATCTAGAAACCTTGATGGAAACACGGCTAATGATGATTTGTATTTATCTCTGTGCCTTCCCCTTGGATGCCCTACTGTTTCCTGAACCCTCTTCTGTGGACCTCGAGCTCTTCTGTGTCATATCAGTTGCCTCCATGACTTCCTACCACTACCACTCAGCTGAACACCTGCACCTCCTTGACCTGGAATTATTTGGGGTCAACCCTCCACATGTCAGACCCTGACCTCCATAGTAAGGAAAATCAGCAATAACATTATCAGCCTTGACTATAAGAACTCTAACCACCTCTTTGCTCCTCAGAGTTCCAATCCTATCCCTGGCCTATTGCAGTATTTCTCACTTTGTAAATAAACACTGTAAACTCATGAGTCTTGGTCTCTGTTCTCGTTGGTCTTTATTTCTGGGTATAGCCGCAATCATCACAAGGTAGACCAGTAAACTGAGATCTTTTCCCTTCAACTCAGCTTTATTCTTCACGACCCAGTGCATGTTGAAGGTTATGACCCAAAGACACCAACAGAACCACATCATTTGCAAAAAACAGAGATGAGACCCTGAAGTTCACTAACCTGACACCATCCTCTCCACCACTGTGCCCTGAGATCCTGTTGATGAACGCCACAAACCTGCTCGAACACAAAGGACAGCCCTGGTGGAGTCAAGGAACATAGTTCTCCAGGTCCACAAAACACATGTAGACCGGAGAGTCAAACTCCTATGACCCCCTTAGGAACTTTGCAAGAGTGAAGATCTGGTCCACTGTTCCACAACCAGGATAAAAGTCATAATGATTCCGAGGTTCAACAAACAGTTGGAGCCTCTCTTCAAACACACCAAAATAAAATTTCCTACATAGGTCGAGAAGCATGATCCCATGTTTCAGTTCACTGGTTTTACGATGCACTCATGTTTCCTTAAATTTTCTGTTGTCATTGTGTTCCTTTGTAATCTTTTTGTTTTAGCTTTGTCACAATCTCCAGCTTTTCAATCTATGTTTCTTGTGTTTGAGTTTGCGCATTAGATCCATTATTACACATTAAAAAATTCTACTCAGTTTTTACTATCCAGATTTGTTGGAGATCACGCATACTAGATATTTGCAGAGTAACATTTTTGGATTGCAAAGTTTGAAATAATATAAAGTTTACAGAATTATCATTCAACGTACAGCTGCAAACAATAACATGCATAAGGATGCAATAACAAGACACACACACAAATACACACACCTCTTTCTGTTTTAGTAATTTCATTCACAGACTAAATGTCTATTTGACATTACTGTAAGTGGGAACCTAAAAGAGAAAACAGTTTGCTGCATTGTCAACATACAGTATTGTATGCATCCCAGTTCTTCTTTATGTTGTCTCACAATCTCATTTCCATAATTCATCCCTTGACTGATTAAGACGATAATCTCCTTGTTATATGGTCACCGGCACAGATTTCACCAGGGAACTGTACATTTGTGTGTGCAAGAGTTGGGCGTGGTTAAATTCAAACCCAATGAACCCGATACATCTTTCTTCTCCTCCCCCCATCGCCTCCTTCCTTGCCTTCTTTGCATTGGCTGCTAATGGGTGCTAATGATTAATTGCTTATTTGCTTGAACGGGGGTGGGGGTGGGGAGGTTGATTGGCGTGTGAGCGAAGAAGACCTGACTAGCTGCCAAAGCTGTCAGACGGGGCTAGATGTATAAGAACAGCAAGGAAAAAGGAGACAGATTGATGGCAAAGAGCAGGCGAGATCAGAGCCGTCTGAACTTATTACCGCCTGTGCATTTTATAACTCACCAACACAAACAAACACTGTACATCCAGCATGCATACAAATGTTCAGGCAATTTATTAACAGCAGGTAAGGAGATGCGTCTTTATGGACACACATGTATAACAGTGCAAGTGTCTACATGCAAGCAAATGAGAATGAGTATGCTCATTTGCATGTACACATACACATATACACACTCTTCAAATGACATTGTTCTGTCAATCATTTTAGTTTATCGCAGCTACAGCATAATCAATTTTAATCATCATTAGAGAGAGAGGTGACATTTATCAGCCACCACTATCCATCAAATTACATGCATTAATGCATGTTTGCAGCAGAAGTGACCAATGAAACAAACAGGTTACAAATGAAAGGAAAACTTGAATCTTTCAGCCTTGCAGTGAAGGATTTTGAATGCCCTTTTCTGGCTTTTTATTTTATTTTTAGCAGATCTGCACTATTTTTGACAGAAGTGCAGGTAAACTCAACAAAATCCTTCTTTAATCTTTTTGTTTTTCATTTGGATTGGCATTTTCTACTTTTTTTAGTGTGTAGCTGCCTAACATTTGATTCAGCTCTTTAGTTTCATTGTGAAGATTGACAGTGGCAAGAATTGGTATTTTTATCAGAGTTGGATCAGTCTATGGTGCATACAAAATTAACATGTAATATAATCAAATTTGCACAAAACTGATCATTTTTGGGGGAGCGGTGGTGCAGACGTTAGAGAATGCAAGGGTGTGATCTAAAGGTTGTCGATTCAAACCCTCTGACCAACAAAATTTGGACGGGAATGTTAAAATGCCCACACCTGCCTCCACTATCATTTGCCCCAATCTGGGCCCTTGAGCAAGGCCCTTAACCTCCTCACCTGCAACCCTGAGCACCATAGATGGCAGCCCTTTGCTCCAAACATAGGCTGCGGGAGCTTGGTTGGGACGGGTGGGGCAGCTGGCGTAAAACAATTGCCAAGTATTCATACGAGTTTGCTTGTTGTAGAGATCCCTGGAAAAGAGAGCAGCCAAAACAAATCTGATAATCATTAGGGGTGGATTTTTATTGTACAGTGAAAAACAAATTTTTATTAAAATATTTTTATTGATTTTTTAAATATTTGAACATACAAAAAAAAAAGAGACAGAACAAAAAAAATCCTCCAACCCCTCCCCTCTCATACTGGATCAGTCACACATGTAAATAAACTATGCAGGCATTGACAAGTTTTCCACATACAACATAAAAGGCTGCCAAGTGTCCCAACATCTTTTAACAGAATCCTTCAGGGTATATCTGATTTTTTCTAAATGAATATGATACATCACTTCTCTTATCCAGTGTGCATATGCTGGGGGTATGGGTCCTTCCAACTACCTAAAACAAGTCTTCTGGCCAGAAGAGAGCCAAAGGCAATCACATCCCTCTCGTACTTGCTGAAGCATATTTCCACCACCCCGAACAGTGAGCTGAATGGTGATGGGTGTACAGTTTTGCAACACATCCCAGAGAAGGTGTCAAAATTGATTGCCAAAAGCTCTGCAGTTTGGGAAAGGTCCAGAATGTATGCAGGAGTGTGTTTGGAGTTTGTTTACAATGGTTACATGCGGGGTCCAGGTCAGCTTTGATATTAAACAGCTTGTCTTTAGACCAGTGCAGCCGGTGCACTACCTTGATTTGAATGACAGCATTTCTCAGACAGATGGAGAATGAGCAAATGTTCTTCCTCCAAGTCTGTTTCTCATTTCAGTTTGAAAGAGTCCAAACTGGTCTCGTGGATATAAACCGAGCAGTGCATAGACCTTGCTGAGGCCCCCCTTGGTATCAGACCTGAATCCAAAATCTTAACCACAAAATGCTGAGAGGGGTACAAAGGAAAACAATCAGAGTTAGACCTCACAAAATGTCTTGGCTGCAAATATCTGAAAAACTGTGACTTGTGGATATTAAACTTCTGTATCAGCTGCTCAAAAGAGGCAAATTTATCAACAACATAGAGATCATATAGTGAATGTACTCCCCACAAGACCCAGGTGGCAAAAGCTTTATCAGACACACAGGGAGTAAGACACAGGTGCCACAAACTGCCCTCCTGAACTATTCCAAATCTTAACCATACAGATTACAATTGAGTCACGTGCAAAACAATTTAACTGCCTTTGTCATTAAAGCCTCACAAAACACCCTTTTTTTGGTGGTAAAACAAGAAGTTTGTGATGTTTGGTGACATGCACAGTAAAATAAAGGTATATCTTTCTAAAAAAAATTAATTTATGAGCAATAAACATTCCCCAAGCAACACAATCTGCCAGCAGTGAACTTTTAGCAGTGTGCACATCTGCTATATCCAAGATGAATTATTACAATCACACAAAGCGCCCTTGCCTGCTACTTTTGCCACAACTAAACTTGAACCCATACACCAGATACTCAGTGAGGAAAAGCATGGTAGCTCACACAGAAAACACATAAAACGAGCAGAGGTTTTGATCAATAGGCTTGTGAGCGACGCTGCTTTTCCTCAGCTATTGCGACCACACATTTACTACTCCAGGCAGAGTAATTGGCACACACCACTGTAATAGCTACCACTGCGTAACAATATTGATAACGTGCAGTAAGAGCCTGTGTGTGACTGGATGTTGTATAAATGCCCCTCCAGGGAACGCATTAAACCTTGCAGGTTTTTCAACACAATTCATCACCTGCTTTTCTTTCCACTTGTTGTTTCATCTGTCCTCACTCTGCTCATCCTTTAGCCTTTCCCCTCATTTCTCTGTTTTTGTCTGTCAACCCTAACCCTCATGTCCAAACCACGCTCTTATAAAAATTCCCAGCGGGCCTTATAATGTGTCAACGCACCTCTGCTCTGCGTGCAACATCCGCCAATCACACTGACAAAGACGCATTAAATTTAGCTATTTGACTGACAGGCTGTGTTTGTCGGAGGGCTGGCAGTAAACAGCCACAACACCAATGAGCTCTCATATGCCAACTTTCCTCAAACTCAGCCTTAAACCTGATTATACGATTAAGAAATAAAAAAATGAAAAGTTTGAGAACACAAAAATGTAAGATGAAAATTCCAAAGTGTATTTTAATTAGAAAAAATCCAATCAATGTTCTAAAACCCATGAAACCTTCGCTTTTTAATTTCCCGATCGGCCAAGGTTGAATGAGCTCTGCACAAAAACAAATCCATTTTAATTTAATCTCCTAAAAACTATGTTTCTGTTTTGTCTCATGAACTCGTTTTTTATGCAAACTGTATACTGTATATAAAACATCAAAATTGCTCCAAGTGTAATTATGTGTTTCAGCGCAAACTTTCTTTAGTGTAAAGCAGTACATTTTTTTTCAGAGTCAGAGAGAATGTTTTCATGTCTGGAGGACATCAAAGCCTGGATGGCTGTGAACTTTTTAAAGTTTAATGAGGGGAAGACTGAGGTGATGGTTTTTGGAAGCTCAACTGAGACTCCCAAGGTCAATGTTGGTTCCTTGGCTCAATACATCAGACCTATTGTTACAAACCTGGGGGTCAAGATCGATGCAGGACTAAAATTTGAAAACCACATCAGAGCAGTTGTTAAAACTAGTTTTTTCCACCTGAGGCAGCTGGCTAAGGTGAAGCCAATTCTTTCCAAGCAGAATTTTGAAACAGTAGTTCACGCCTTTGTGACCACACGACTGGACTACTGTAATGCACTCTATATAGGAATCAGTGATTCCTGTATCTCTCAGCTTCAGAGGGTACAGAACGCCGCTGCACGACTTTTAACTGGCACACGAAAGTTTGACCACATTACTCCTGTTTTAACCTCCCTGCACTGGCTGCCCGTACATTACAGGATTCATTTTAAAGTTCTTTTATTTGCTTTTAAAGCGCAAAATGGTCTTGCCCCGCCCTATCTGTCCGAGTTGCTGCAGCCATACGCACCCTCTCGATCCCTCAGGTCATGTGATCAGCTGCTCCTGAGTGTCCCAAAGACAAAACGCAAGCTCAGAGGAGACCGTGCTTTTGCTGTGGCAGCTCCTAAACTGTGGAACAACCTTCCCTTGAACATCAGACAGGCCTCTTCCCTGTCTGTTTTTAAATCTCTTCTTAAAACCCATCTCTTCTCCCTGGCCTATGACACCATCTGCGATGTTGACTTTTAATAATTTTAGTCGCTTGTTTTATCTGAGTGTATGATTCCTCAACTTTTATTATGTGACTTTTATTTATTTTAATTATTTTATTACCTGATTGTGATTGTTTTGTTGTGTGTACAGCACTTTGGTCCTGTAGGTGTTTAAAGTGCTCTATAAATAAAGCTGGTATGGTATGGTATGGTCATTTGCACCGCATGTAGTACATGTGTTGAAAACGAGATTATGTACACAGGGTCCCAGTTACATCCAACAACAAATGCAAGAGAAAAACAATAATAACATCTAGGATTAACTAAGAGAGACATCAGCTAGTAATACACTAAGCCCTAATGTAGTAGAAAAACATCATTATAAACAGCAGCACGAACATGAGCAGATGGTCACAGATGAACGCAGCAACAAGAAACAGATCAGCATCAGCATGATGTGACATTTTGCAGTGTTTATTCTTATTATTTATTTATTCATGAGTCTGACAGCCTCAGGGTAGAAGCTGTTCCTCAGTCTAGTGGTTCTACATTTGATGCTCCTCAACCTCCGTCCCGAGGGGAGTGGTGCAAAGAAGCAAATTTGAAGCTTGATGCTAAACCTAACTTATATGAAAAACGACTTTAATTGTTAAATTAACCAAATAAGTTTTTGCTTCACTTGAAGATTCACATTGGATGCTTGTCACTTTCTAATGAAGCATATTTGGTCTATAGCCAAGAGTGTTACAAATTATTTATTGTAAAAAGAAAACACTTTGGGAGTAAAAATGCTTGCTACGAATCATTTAATGTGTATTTTCTGCATCTCCTGTACAGAAACATTGGTCTTAGTTGTAGGATTCCAAGTTTCTCTGCCATAACCACTTCCCCACTGCTGACCATGTTTCCAATCATCCACCCAGTCACACCTGCATCTGATTCCAATGACTTCTCTTGCACTACTTAAACCATTGCCGAACACCACAAACCAATCATTCTCTGAATCCCATCTTCTTTGCCCTCAGTATTACTAGGACCTCGTACCTTCCTCCTACACCTACCTGGAGCGGCTATGTCTGAGTGGTTAGAGCACTCGTCCTTCAATGAAAGAGTTGGGGGTTCAATTCCACCAGCAGTCACATGCCAAATTGTCCCAGTGTCCCTAACACTGAACCCCTCGTTGCCTCCGATGTGTGTCCAGTCAGTTTATGAATGTGATAAAGCCAACGGCGGCCGCCACTAGAGGGCGCTAGGGGCACCGCCCCTCTGGAACCTGTAGCTCTTCACCATTTGAAGATTTATTTATTTTTTTATAAAAATGAAATAATAAAATAAAAATATTTCGAAATGTATGCATATATGTTTTTAGTTGTGTAGGATAAATATTTTATGAGTAATGATGTTTGTTTCAAAAAACGTTTTCTGATTGTGACGTACTTCCGGTTCCCCGCTGGGCGCCGCTAACGGCTTTTCCATTGAATCTAATTATAAACTAGCGCTAAGCGCATGCGCAGTTTATGTCCCATCTGTCCAAAACTATTGGACTGTACAGGTCGCATTTTCCGTCGCCCGGAGGCTTGGACTCGTCTCGTGTATCGCTGCGGTTCGTGTGTTTCCGGTTCGACTGCCGAGGAGGGGGGCCGGAGTGGGGGACCATCTCTGTACACAGTCAGAGCTGATCACA
>JBBPBX010005661.1:43973-71237 GCA_038048925.1 Garcialebias charrua | reverse complement strand
AAAGTGTTTAAAGTTGTAAAGGTTGGGGAAAGCTCTGCCTTCCAGGGATGTAGAGGTGTTGTTTCTGGTGTGCCGCTGGAGATAGACATGAAGGAGCTTGTCTTAAATTTACAAATCAGAGATAAGACGGTTAAAAGTGCAAAAAGGTTGACAAGAGGGGTAGAGAAAAAGGACACAGAAACAGTACTGATTGAGTTTTCCAGTAAGAGGATTCCTGCTGTGTTATTCTTTGGTTTTGTTCAGTTTAGTGTGAGGGAATACGTCCCTAAACCCATGAGATGCTACAAGTGCCAGGTGTTTGGACATTTGGCGAAGGACTGTAAAGGAACTAGAAGGTGTGCTAGGTGTGGTGGGGATCACGAGTATGGTAAATGTGGAGAGGGAGTTCAGCCTAAATGTTGCAACTGTGGTGGAAATCACAGCGTGGCCTATTGGGGTTGTGAAGTCCTTAAAAGAGAGGTTGTTGTGCAGCAAGTTAAAGTCAAGGACAAAGTAACTTATGCGGAAGCAGCTAAAAGAGTGCCTCAGGGAATTAGAGAAGTAGGTATGTCTGGAAGAGTTCATGCGATACTTGACAGTAAAGAAGAAAAGAAGTCGACTTGGGTGGAGAAAAAGAAAATTGTTACGTTTATTGCTGGAGTCATCAATGCTACTTATGATGTCAAGTCTAAAACGGAGAGATTACAAGTAATTGTTAAGGCAGCAGTTCATCATCTTGGTATGGTAGGACTAAAGTGGGAAGAGGTCAGAGATGAACTCAGTGTGCGGGCAGGTCAAGACCCATGTACCGACTGTTCTTAGTTACAATTCTTCTTTTACAATGGAATGCAAGGAGTTTAATTGCAAATGGTCAGGAATTCAAGAAGTTTATAGATGATGGGAAGGACAAACCAGATATAATATGTGTACAGGAGACATGGCTTAAGCCTAGATTGGATTTTGTGTTACAAGGTTATGATATCATTAGGAATGATCGAAAGGAGGGGCCTGGAGGGGGGTGTGCAACTTTTTTGAAACAGGGGATCTCTTATAGATCATTAGAGGAAAATGTGGATCTGGAATGTGTGGTGGTGGAAATATGGGCAAAGGGTGTAAAAATAGTGGTGGTAAATTATTATAATCCGTGTAAAAGACTTGAACTAGATAAACTGGAATCGATCGGTCAGGGGGCTTCAAGGTTGGTTTGGTGTGGGGACTTTAATGCACATAACTCATTGTGGGGTAGTGAAAGGACAGATTGTAATGGTCACGTGATTGAAGATTTGTTAGATGGTCGAGATCTTGTTTGTTTAAATGATGGTAGAAAAACTAGGATAGATGTTCATTCAGGAAGGGAATCCGTCCTTGACCTAACTCTGGTGTCAAGTAACATAGCTACTATATGTGAGTGGAATGTGTGTCAGGAATGCACAATGGGGAGTGATCATTATCCTTTATTTTGTACAGTGCAGTATCAGCTACATGTTGAAGAGTCAGGGAGGGGGGGTAAATGGATTTTTGATAAAGCTGATTGGGGGGGATTTAGAAGGCAGAGTGATATCCTGTTCAACAATATAAAGGGCAGTGAGTCTGTTGAAGATTTAAGTTGTATTTTTTCTGAATGTGTCAGAGCAGCTGCGGTTAAGTCTATACCCAAAAGTAAAGGAATTAATAAGAGGAAAGCTGTCCCCTGGTGGAATAGTTTGTGTAAAGAGGCAATTAAAAAACGCAATAAAGCATTTAAAGTGTTGAAAAGGACACACATTTTCCAGCATTTGATTGAATTTAAGAAAGCACAAGCTATGGTAAGGAAAACAATTCGTCAGGCTAAGAGGGAGTACTGGAGGAAATTTTGCAATACGATTGGGAATACTACTCCTGTGGGTGACATCTGGAATATGATAAGAAAGATGGGAGGTGATAGAAGGAATTGGGCGTATCCTGGACTTGTTAATAGTGAAAATGTTTTAGTGGAAACAAATGAGGGTAAAGCTGAACTTTTGGCAAGCACTTTAGCGAAGGTACATAGTATAGGTAATTTGACTGTGGAAGAGATAGGTAATAGAGAAAGAATGAGGGCTGTATATTCCGAAGTGTTGAGGAAGGATGAGCATGTTGCGAATGAGTTTAATGTTGTGTTCACGTTGCAGGAGTTGAGGTGGGCCCTAGCTAAATCTGGGATGACTGCTCCTGGAAAGGATGAAATTTGTTATATAATGTTGAGTAACTTGAGTGAAATTGGGTTAAGAATTCTATTGTTGTTGTTTAATAAAGTGTGGACGGAGGGTACTTTGCCTGAAAGCTGGAAGGAAGCCATAGTTATTCCTATTAAAAAACCTGGGAAAGATGCTAGTAACCCGTCAAATTATAGGCATCGCTTTGCATTTATTTCAATGAGAACCTGTGCAGGGTTGACAGGCGGGGGCGTGGGTTGGGGGGGTGGTGTCGTGGGTTAGGGGGTGAGAAGTTAGAAGCTCTGTTTTTATTGGCTGGTTAACTGCGGGGCGCTCTGGTTTTTATAAATGCTTTTACCACCGGGAGACGCCAGAGGACTATAGTTTTTTCAGATATTACCTGTCAAACATCAATATATCAGGAGATAGTGGCCGAGTGAAGAAATATGTTTAAAAAATAAGTTACATACTTAAGCTTTAAGCAGCTTTCTCTTTTTGTAAAAATTATCTGGATGTTCAAAGGTAATGCATTTTGGTGAGCCTTATACATAACTAATAAAATTTTATAATCAATCAAGTCGTGAAATTTCAATAATTTCAGTTTACAAAATAATACATTAGATGGATGATGGCCATGTTTTCGAGTGATAACTCGTATTGCTCTTTTCTGCAAAACAAAAACAGGATTTGTAGTTGTCTGACATGCCTTCCCCCATACCTCAATACAATAGACCAAGTGTGGAACAATTAATGTATTGAGCTTGCATTAGGATATTCCAATAAAGAGGTTTAGTTAAATTCAAATTTGTTTGAACGGTTTGGACTCGAATGCATGCTTTTACTTTGGTGACTGATTTCTTGCGTGTAAGCTTCCGCTTCCGTCTGTGTCGTCACGACCTTCTTCTTCAGGCGCGCGCAGTTCGAAGCTGAGGGCACAAACGCGCGAGTGTGCAGCAGAACTTCCACTAGCTAGCTTAAACGTAAAATCAACATTTATCGTGAGGAGTAACAGAAACCTGCTCGGTAATTACACAAAATGTCGTTTTTACTCTGATATTGTGATGTTGGTTATTTTGTTCTGCTTCTTTTTTTGAAAACAGGTTGATACGTAAACACGACAGCTAATACTGTTGTATACATGTTTAAAAATACGCGAACAGTTCGTAAAATGTAAGTTTGGGCGAGTTGTTGCTTTCTAAAAACGATTGTAATGGAAACGAGTCACCTGTAAGTTAACCATCCCGCCAATTGCGCATTTGCGCTTACGTTATTTACTTTTATTTGCGCATTGTTCCTCGTTTAGCGCCAATTTCACGCGCTGGTTTACGCAAAGTAAGATCATGTCACGTGACTTTAAACTCATGTTTTTCTCCAAGGTTACTTTTTTTAAATGATTGCAGGCTTTAATGTTTTGTGCACTTCCGTCAAGAAATCAGCCACACGAGACTCCAGCAAAATATTCTGCAAATATAGCATCAAACTCTTTACAGGCTGTTTAAAGTTAATTTAATCTTTTTACACTTGTTGAGCTTAGATTAGCTTTTTCTATAGCATCATTCGACTGCTGGCCACCTGTTGTATTTTAATCTTTAGGTTAATAAAAGAGCTTCAGAAGATGTATTTACTTGAACATTTTTTCAAAGCACAAAAAAGCTCATATATTAGGAGCTAAGAATTGAGTTTTATTTCAACAAAGTTTGTGTCTCTGTTGCAGGTGAAGTTGGAAAATGATCACCACCACAACCAGGAAGCGAAAACTCCCCACTTTGGACTCCGACAGGTAAGATGTGAACATATCAGGTTGTTTACCTGCACATTTGCTCTTAAAATCTGTGCATTTTAGCCCCAACTACACGTTTCAGTCAAAGTCTGTTGCTTTTTGTTTTTGCACTGCAGGAACAACGGTAGTTAAATTGTTAGAGCAGTTTTGATTACAGTATTTGCACATTTTTTGTGGATTTACAAAGAACTCACCTGTCTAGCTTAGATGTTGATGATTTAATTGTCTGTAATACCTTTACAGACAATGTGCATTAATTCCTTCTGTAGTTTTAGGGTGAGTTTGCCCAACTTATTGTCTTTTCCCTTCACTCCTAACCTTAACCGCTGACACCACAGTGACTGTATGAGGTGGGGGGTACAAGGTGGAAAAGTAAAAACATTGTTTTCTAATTTTAATTGGTCAAACGAGCTGAGTTCTCACCATTGCACCTACTGACTGAAACGCATCACGCACCTGGTCTAACAATGCATTTGTGCCGTCAACAGCTTGTGCAAATGAAGACTCGAAGTGAACCGCTGGCTTTTTTTGAGTTTATGCGCAAATAAATAAACACAATTTTACTTTTCAAAAAGACAAAACTACTCCATCCACCATCTTTACCGGCTTCTTCCTTTTTGGGTCGTGGGGGTCACTGGTGTCTATGTCCAGCTATCACTGTGCGAGAGGTGGGGGACACCCTGGACAGGTCTCCAGTCCATCACAGGGACAAAAGAGAATCAACCATTTACCCTCACTCACACCTAGGGACAAGTTAGATTCACCAATCAGTCTAACATGCATGTTTTTGGTCTGTTGGAGGAAACCGGGGTACCTGCAGAAAACCCACACATGCACGGAGAGAACATGCAAAAATAACAAACGTACAAAACAACTCAAGATAACAAATCGTACCGGTATCTTGTGCAATATGCGGAATACAACATTTTTTTAACGGTACACTAAAAAGTTAATTAAAACAGTAAAAAAAAAAAACACAAATAAGCAATAAATTGTAGTTTATAAATCTCACTTCTAAAGCAACATTAATTCTGTTTTTGTAGCAAAGACAGACAATTGTTTCAGGTTTTTTTTTTTTAAATAGAAAGCTTCAGGTGAAAACCAGTTTTTATGAATAAATATTATTAAATTTGAGAATCATAATGTAGAAAGAAACACAACAGTGTCTGGAAAATAAACAAAGGAAGTTTCTATCTCTGAAATTTTATGTTTCTGTTAATTTTACACAGTAAAGTAGACACAAAGAGTCAGATACTCATAGTTCACCTTCAGATACAGGATGTGCTGCAGGACCTACAGGTGGAAAGCTTTAATTTATTCCCACTTTATTTACATTGCTCAAAACATCTTACCGGTACTTAAAAATGCACTTTATTTTGCTCATCTTTTGACTTTCAATATTACATTTGTAACACATTTTAGCTTGAAGAACATTTTCCACATTAGGGAACTAACTTTTTCATTTGATAAAAAAAAAAACTAAAACACTTTTAACCTGTCAGTGTCCTGTTTGTTCCAAAAACATTTTCTCATTCTTGGTCCAACTTCATTTATTAAAATCTAAATTGTTTCCATCGGAGGAAAGCGGTGAAATCTTTGTGTCTGTTTTTTATTTGATGTTGTGCTTGATCACTAGTTATCCCGCCAAGAAGGATGTGAGGGAACAGGCGATGAGGAAGTCTCCAAGAAACCTCCTGCGGTCTCCAGCTGGGAAGTTGAATGGACGTCAGTCGCCTCAGAAGTCTCCATCCAGGCCTGCAGGTAGAACGTGCTGGAGAAGAAGCCTCTTGGTTGAAAGTTGTGATGAATATTCTTAATTTGGCTGCTGTTGTCAGCAGATCGGGCTCAAACACTTTTTGTTCTGACGTGATTTTACATTTCGACAGGCTCACCATCCAGATCACCTCGTGCTTCTCCCCAGAAGCCCTCTGTGGTTACGAGCTCCTTCTATGGCAAGCAGAAGACCGTCTATCTCACCCCACTTGAGAGGAAAGCGGTAAAGGCCTCTCTAGCTTCTCGTCCCCCTGCACCCCCCTCTCCTCCTCCTCTGACCAAGAAAACGGCAAAGAAGAATAAGAGAAATGTTAAAGGAGGCAACAAATCCAAAAAGACACCAGCAGGCTCTGGTAAAGCAGAGAAGACGAGCACCAACACCTCTACGAAGATGATCAAGCTGCCTGAAATCAACAGCAGGTTTGTTTAGTTCCTCCTTGTGGATCTGACAAGTATTTCTATTTAGTTTAATTCTTGTAATTTTTATGTTTTTGAATATCTGACATGTTCGTTTTAGCAGAGTTGCTGCTAAACCACCGCCGAACTCCAGCAGCAGCAAACCAGCAGAGCCGAAGAAAGTCTTCAGCTTCAGCAGCCTGAAGCCCAAACCAAAGCTCTTTGTTGGAGCTGCATTCTTTGGTACGGGGAAGAAACCCAAGTCCATGTACAAGAAGAGCACCCTGAAGGCTGCAGCCAAGAGCAAAGCTGCAAACGGCAAGAGGCCGAAGCAGCAGGCCGTTCAAGAGACGAACCAACAAAACAACCTTAAAAAGGTGAGTGCTGATGGTAACATTATGCTTTTCTTCCAAATGTACTTTGTACTTGTTTCTTATGAGTTTTCATTCCTTCAACATTTATTTAGTCAGGTTAATCTCATTGAGCCTCGAGGACTCATTTACAAGAGAGACCTGTCTACAAGCTAAAGAATGATGACAACAGCAACAATAGTTTTTGGAACTATGTATAAAGTGGCACAACATATATATGTTGTCTCATTCAACTATGTTCGTTTTTACAAGCAAAATGATAAATCAATGAAAATTTGATTTAAAAGTGATTTTGAAATTGGCGCCGTGTTTCGTCACGGGACATCCGGGTACTTACGTATGCGACGTCGTGACGTAGAGACGTGAAGTTTTTGTCTGCCGCTGCTATCAGAACGCAGTATCATTGTCTTCAAGATCGTCTATTTTCTTTTGTATGACTTGAAATGCCGGTACGTTGTGTCGCATTTGGTTGTTCTAACATCGCCAGCTCTGTAGACGACTACGATCGGGTTCCAGCCCTTCACCCTCTGAACTTTGCTCATCTGGAATGTCAGATTTCCCCTCGCTCCACCTCGCTCCCTGAACAGTAAGGACCAAATAAATACGGCTGCAGACCTACATTATAACCAGCTGTTTCTTGTTCATCAATCAAACTAACTTCGCCTTCCCAAACTGAAGACAAATCGCTCAAATCTTCACTTAAATTGCTTAATGCCTCGGTTTGTATACAGTATTCTCTGCCATATTTATTTACAATGTGCGTTCAATACATTACGTCATAAAAATGCGTCGGCGTTTGACCCCTCCTTTCTCCACCCGAAAACTGCGACGCACTGCAGAGAACTATTTTATTAAAAATACTTTTATATATTAATTACCGTATTCTCCGGCCTATAAGTCACACCTTTTTGCCTACATTTCCATGCCCTGCGACTTATAGGCAGGTGCGACTTATACGTGGATTTTTAGTTTTCCCCCCCCCACTTTGGTCAAAAAATGGTCACTTAATTTAACGGTTTTTAACCGTCAAAGTGCATTTATCAAGAAAAGTTAAACTGAGACACACTTTTACTGTAATGTCAGCTAACAAAAATATATTTTTAATGTGTTTATCTTTAAAGATCAAAGAGATGCATGTCTGTTTGCTGCACTGCAGGTCTGTTGTTGCTGCGCATGCTCGTTTTGTGCCGTGAAGTGCGACTTATAGGCCGTGCGACTTATACATGGATTTTTCCACTTTATTGGCCATAATTGGACTGGTGCGACTTATACTCTGGTGCGACTTATAGGCCGGAGAATACGGTATTCAAAGCATCCGTGTACAAAAAAAATCAAAGCTGAGTAGCTACGCTGCCACTTTATGCATAGTTCCAAAATCATGTCACACACACTTTAAACAATCAACAATAGACAAACCTAAGCGAGAAATACAGATATTTTTTTTTTTTTTACAAATTAAAACAAAGTATCAAAGTAGCAAAACATTATAAGGAAGTTGTAGAAAATCAAAAACAAGAACAAATCTGCATTGGTTTTTGCCAGGATTCCAACAGATTCTTAAACCATTTAGAGAAGTCAAGGTCGAGAGCTTCAGATCTTTTTGTAAGATATTCCAGGAAGCAGGAGCAGATTAGGAGAAGGCCCTTTTTCCAAGTTCAGTCCTCACATTTCTTACAACTCTACTTTTGGTGTTAATGTGATATTGGTTGATATATGTTTTTGGTGTAAAGGTTCTTCTAACAACTGTTCTATTTTGTTGATTATAAACATGTTGGACCATGCAGGAAGATGTCTTGTTTTATTAGATGCAATTATAGCAAGGATTACACAAAAGCAAAAATAGTTTGTTTGTTTTTCCCCTGGTTGGTGTACAGAAAGATGAGGTGAAGAAAGACCAACAACACCCAGGTCAGAGGTCAAAGTTTGACCCCACAGACTGGACGGACTTTGTTGATGAAGAACCTGAAACTGTTGAACCACTAAGGTGCTTCACTGAGAAATCCTTGCTGCTCTTTTTTTTTTTTAAACGTACCTACTTTGATTAGGCTTTCTTTAGTTTTATCTTGCATTTATACCAATATATTATATTTATTGTTGCACTTGCCGGTAATGAATTTAATAAATTGGCCAATTAAAATTTTATTTCTGTAGCACATTTTAAAAGCAACCTTTGAGCAAAGTGCTTGCGCAAAGTTTAAAATAAACCTAATGCAGATAAACTTGTTACAATAGATACTGCACAATAAAATCAATTAACTTTTATTTTGAAATTATTTAAATATTTGCAATTTCCTTAAAAAAAAGTTTGTCAGGTAACTTTTTTCTTGATCTCCTTTAGTTCCCCTAAAGTGTTGAAGGAAAGATATGGAATTACCAAGGAGATAAAGGTCGTGTTGTCCATGACGCCGAGTCCAAAATCTGCAGCCCGGTCCTGCATTAATCAGGTAAACACGTTAAACTATATTAACTTTAAAGGAGACCACATATAGGTATTTAAAATTTTTATGTTATTTCTGTGTGCTATCTTGACAATATTAATTAATTTTAATACACAAAATAATTCTTAGATAATCAATTATACCCTTTTTAATTCTGCCATTTTTAACTTTCGTTTTGAACGACCGGTTTCTTGAAGTCCACGCCCTTCAAAGATCTGTTTACGCCCTCTGTAACAGCCAGTATCTGTAATGTGTTGTTGTTTTAAAATTAGCTCCTTTTTTATTACTCATTTGACTTACTGTTAGTGTTAGCTTAAGATAACTTACCGAAACCCGTCTGAGAGCGCCGCCATGAGCTGCTCCTTTTAGCATGAGACCTGCCGAATCCGAAGCTAATGTTAGCTTGTTCCTCTTCCGGTTTTCGCCAGCTCCGCTCGTTGCACGCGGAGATTTTGGGAGTTATCGCTGTTCCAGTCAAGACAACACAAAGTTTACCAAGTGTCTCCCGTAAATTAATCTGTAAGGAGAAGGTCCTCGCTGCTGCGAGGCTGAAATGAGGCTGTACAGTTGAAGCTCCGCTCCATCGCGCCGGAAGAGGGTCCCGTCGCAACCGGTCCCTAAGCCGGGGGTCCGCTCGTTTAATTTTTGCCGGCTGCGCGTTGGCAGCGATCGCAAATACACTAAAAATTGAACTAAAACATAAAAATAACAATTATACTTTATTTATAAAGCCATTTAAAAAAAACCACAGCTGCAACAAAGTGCTGTACACATGAAATTAAGAACATATAAACAAAAGATGAGATGAAATCATGAAAAACAACAGTCATGTGTTTAATACAGAAGTGGGTTGAGCCTAACCAGGGGTTGCTAGGTGAGGGGCTGGACTCAGGTTTGATCTGATTGGCTGGCGGCTTGTGACGTCAATAACTGCAGGAAGTGTGAATCCTGGTGTATTTATCAAAAATAAATAAATCTACTTAGAGTAAATAAACCACTGGGTGCATTTTTTTGGCACAAGGACTGTTTTTTTATGAAGTTAATACCCAAAGTTGAGTAAAAAAAACATTAAAAAGTGATTTTTGCATCTGTGGTCCCCTTTAACTTTGGTCGCCTTACCTGTAATAATAGAGGTGCATCATAAGAAAAATATGTGGAGCTGCTTAGAAGATATTTAGACTTCTAATGGCTGTGAAATAAGATTTTTAAAGATTATTATTTTTTTTAGGAATCTCTTCTAAAACAACGTGGCTCTGAACTCGTCTTCGATCTGAGTGAAATAAGCCCCTCCGGTGCTGCCAGCGCTCTCAAAGGTGCGTGTGCTTTTACTTTTTTTCTACATCAATGTTTATTGCTTTACGTAAACACGAACTCAGCCCCATCTTTATCGTCTTTTGATTTATTTAACGTGTTCCCCTCCAGCGCCTGCAGCTGTGTACCCCATCTTTGGTTCTGCCTCTGCAAGGTGCGTTTTTGATTTCAGCTCTTAAAAGTGTTTTTTATTCTTCTTTTAAGATGCACACACCCAGTGGTGTAGTAGAAAGTTCACCAAACTCTGGTTTTATTTGTTTTGTGAGGCTTCACAGAAGTTACAGTTTGTCTTTATTAACCCAAGCGTTTGTGGACGTTCACAAGAAGGAGCCATTTTTAAGACACTTACAGTAAATGTGCTAATCACCAGAAACACTTGAGATCTACTTTGAATACAGGGTATCTGCGGGGTTGTAAAAGGAATTAAAAGGTAGTAAATGAAATTAACACAAATTAAGGCCATTTAAAAGTATTAAAAAGTAATAAATGTCATCTGACGAGCTATTAATTTTTTTTAAACATGCACAACTATATTTTTCTCGTTCTGTCGTCTAAAAAAATGTCTGTGAATTTATTTATCTTTTCTAATTTTATGTTTCTGAGTAGGACCTTAGCTAAAACAATGACGTCATATCGCCAGTCAGTGTGCGCGCGCACCTACAGCTGTGCGAGGCTTATCATGTCTGTAAAAAGAAACAGGAAAGAGGATCGCGGCTTTATCCTCCGACATTTAACAAGAAATGTACCTAAACAATTGTTTGTTAGCTCGAAATTATAGCAAAAGGTGTGTCTCAGTCTAACGTTTTCTTAATAAATGTACTTTAATGGTTAAATCGGCTTTATTTAAAAAAAAAAAAGTGTCGCTGCCTGTGTGCACCGTGATCGCTCAGCGGTGAAAACAGGAAAAAGGAGCGCGGCTCGTTTCGCCGTCATTTAACAAGAAAATTACCTAAACAATTCTTTGTTAGCTCGAAATTATAGCAGAGGTGTGTTTCTGTCTATCATTTTCTTAATAAATGCACTTTAATGGTCAAATTAGCTGCATTTTGCCGGGGCGGTGCAGCTTGCTGCTGGATTGAAGGTTCAAGCAGAGAGGTGGGGAGAGTATGGCAGGCCGATTGAGTCATTAATAGCTAATGAAGATTCTCAGTCATCCAGGACATGGTGAATTCTAAAAAGTGCAATAAAAAAACAAAAAGTGCAAGAAAAAAAACAAAGTATAGTATAATAAATAGTATAATAAATAAAGTCCTGTTGTTTTTGTCTTGAACTTTTTTTAAATTGTCATTATAGACACGTTTTCCTATTACATGATACAACAGCATGCCATACATTACTACTATGGAGCCATCAGGAACTGCAGTTTTTTTTCCCAGTCAGAATGAATGTAAACGGTCATATTTCAGTCAAAAAGTGGTTTATAAATATGGGGAAAAAATCTATAAATATGTCACTTCGGCCTATAAGTTGCAAGGCATGTAAATTATGCAAAAAACTGCGACTTACAGGATGAAAAATATGGTAGTTGTTATTTTTCTCCCTCTCTTTTTGAATTGTGGATGTATTCAGTGTTGAATTATATTAACTAAACTGTTCTGTTTTCAAGTTTACAGTTTTTCATTTGCCATTAGAGTATACATATGTTATGTATGTTGTGTGGGAACAAACTTTTTCTCTTGGGTTAGATTTAAATAACAAATAGGTCAGTGCTTTTATTGAAGCAAGAAGCAACTTAATGTATCCAGTAATTGTTATAAAACTACATGTACTACCAAAATTTAGGAAGAAAATGACACTAATCTTATCACTTTACAATTAGTTGCTCTAAACTGAAGTACAGTACAAGAGGTTGCCGCTACGGTTGCAGCTCAGTGTCGTGATGGTATTAAAAAATATTGTGATGGTATTAAAAAGGTATTAAATTTAACTTAAGAATTTCTGTATATACCCTGGAATAGTCTATTTTGAAAATTAAAGGTAGTAAATGTCATTGAACGATCAAAACATTTGGGTTAAATTTACTCATTTAAAATGCCAACTCTTTAATTTTTTTTTACATGGTTCTGTCGCCAGCTTTAGGTGGCTTTGGATTACCTGTGTTTTCCACCGTACACGTCGCATCGCCCTATGAGTCGCATCAGTCCATGTTTGTCTAATAAAGTGGAAAAATCCATAAATACGTCGCTTCGCCGCCGTATACGTCACATCTATTATGCGTCACCGCTGACGTGTCGTGTTTGTTACGCGTCGACGCCGACAACCCGGAAATGTGGGCCGGTGTTGTGCCAAAAACCGATGGGTTGCCAAATGGCGACCGTGGGAGTGTGCACGGGAGGACTTTGACAGAACTTAACAAGATTAACACTTATAAACAATTATATGTTTGCTCGAAATTATAGCAAATGTGTGTCTCAGTCTAACATTAAATGTACTTTCATGGTCAAATCGGCTGTATTTAAAAAATAGTTTCACTGCCTCAGTGCTACATGAACGCGCAGAGGACGAGAAAAAGGAAGGAGGAACGCGGCTCGTTTCTCCGAAATTTAACAAGAAAAGCATCTAAACATTTATTTGCTCGAAATTATAGCAAGGGTGTGTCTCAGTCTAACATTTGCTTAATAAATGCACTTTAACGTTCAAATTAACAGCATTTCGCCGGGGTGGTTCAGCTGTTTTGACAGTTCCAAGCAACGAGCAGAATGAAGGTGGNCTCCAAGTCTGTGGGTGCTGTTTCATGGCCGAAAGAAATCCAAATATGTGGTTCTGCTCTGCCCCGCTTTCATGAGCTTCCACCTGTCCCTTGATCGATCCTGGGTGGCTGCAAACAAGTCCCAAAACGGACAGCAGGTGCACGGTGGTCCACCACTGCACCAATCGTGCGATTGAGCTCATACAGCAGCTGGGATGAGGAGCCCACGACCCGGTTCAGAGAATTTTGCTGATCAGGCAGTCCCGACAGCGCTCTGATAGCCGCCGAAGCCTCCCTCAGCTTCCGATAACAAACAACTCCGGTTACGCCAAAAAACAGAGCAGTTGCTACCAATAATCCAATAATCCACAAATCCTCCACGTCTTCGACACTCAGAACGGACAGACACATGGGCTGCCACTGACCCCACGAGTCCAGCACGTATCCAGCCGCGTGTGTGTCGGAGGGACAGACAGCTTCTCCTGACACGGTCCGCTTCGTGGAAAAAATCTTATCCATTGAAGAAACAGCCCAATTGATTAATTCCATATTGGTTCGAGTGAGCGCTGAAGGGTCGCAGACGAGACGAAAAGCAAGCAGGGAGTAGGAAAAACTTAGGGAGGGAAGAGCAGAAAGATATGCGACCTGCCTTGCCGAGTGCCGGAAGAAGAAAGTTAATTTACTCAAATCCAGCTGGTCAAACAGATGGCTGCTCGTCCTGAGCCTGGTTCTGCTGGAGGTTTCTTCCTGTTTAAATGGAAGTTTTTCCTTTCCACTGTTGCCAACTTGCTTGCTCAGGATGGGAGACTGTGATGACGTGTAGTCAACGCTCGCTTCCTCGTGTGGTTAACTTTTACTAATTTGCTTTTTTGAATGTTTTGTACTGAGACTTCTGTTGTAACTTGGCACTATATAAATAAACTGAATTGAATTACAGAGTGAATTTATTTATTTAAAATTTTTGTTTCGGTCATTGGTGTCTTTAAATCAACACCATTATTTATTTTGTAGGACAAAGAAGTCCGCTGTGCGACCGGTTTCCTGCAGCACCCCCTCTGGTTCCTCAGGAGCGACGGTCGCAGCAACCAAAGAGCGAAACCTTCGCAAGAGGGAGAAGCAGGACAGCGACCAGCTCATCATCGTGAGTTAAACTTTAATGTTTGAAACCGTTTTTGTCCACATTTAAACACCAGACCAGATGTTCTGTAAATGCTGATTGAGATATTTTGGAAAGGGGAAATTCTGGTTTAGTTTCACCTAAAGAAAGTCGTTCTTATATTTGTTCTATGCAGCTTATTTTGCATACGCCTGGCAACGTGCAAAAGAGGAAAATGTTGCAATATTTAATGCACTTAGTTTATCTAAAAAAAAAAAAAATCAAATTTTTTAGTATTTAAATTTTAACATGAATTAAAAACAATATTTGGAAAGTTGAAAACAATATTTTTATAAGTGCAAAGAGAAGTCAGATATCCAAGATGCCACAACTGTTTCTGCTTTAAGTGGAATTTACAATATATTTTTCTGCATTATACACAAAATCCTCAACTACACAAATTGTATATGAAACTGTTCCAAAAGGCAGTAGGCGATATGCATTTCTTTTAATTAATTAATTATTTATTTATTTAAATTAAAATGAACTAGAAGTCCAAGATCCTCTTTTCTTGAGTATTAACGCTGTTGTAGTCGTCTTGGTGGAAACTTTAAAAGTAACGTAACGTAGATTATCACGTGGTATCTATCTGGGAGGTGCAACACTCAAGAGTATGCATTAAGATTGTTGGTAATAATTATGAATCGGGTTGACATTAAACGTTGTAGCTGTACATACAAAAATATGAGTTTTATTCAAATTGGTCCAGGGGTTCATGACGTTTAAATGTAACAAACAAACTACTGCCATAAGCTAAAGGTGCGTAATATGAGTATATTCAGGCCCCGTTGAGTTTCGATTTTCTTACACATGAAAATTGTGCGTTGCTGACATTGATAAGCTCTTCCAATAATCATAGCGCACCTCTGATTCCAAACGCCAGGCTTTAACAGACTCCGTCTATTGCAAACTGTTGATTTTTTAGGTAGGACTGGCGACATGCCGCAGCCTTGTAGTCCTGGTGCTGATTCAAGCACTGGTTGAGTCAGGACAGGCGTCCGGCGTAAAACAACTGCCAGATCTTTTGACACGAGTTCACGAGCTGTAACAGCCCCTGCAGAAGGGAGCCGCTGAAATCAACTGTACTGATCCGTCAGTTAACAACAACGTGTGCAATGAGTCTGTCCCGCTCTGTCTCTATCAGGACGCCGGCCAGAAGCAGTTTGGAGCAATAACCTGCAGCTCATGCGGGATGATCTACAGTGCAGACAACCCCGAGGACAATTTCCAGCACACGCAGTTCCACCAGAGATTCATCGACGCCATCAAATTTGTGGTAAGACAGGCACTCAAAGCACACACACAAAAACACACACGTTTCTGACACTCGTTTGTGTGTAGTTCTTTAAAAGTACTCGTGGCAAACAATAGAAACATACATAAGTATCCTAATGCATGCGCAATAATCCAGGTAGATCAATCTAAGGAGGTTAAGGTCCCGTTTACGCAGCATGTTTTTTGAGTGAAACCGCAGCTTATCTGCTGCGGTTCAGCCGTTCATTTACACGACAGCCCTCGGGGATGATGATATCCAGTGGTGGGACGCGCTAATCCAAAAATTAGTTCCGCTATTTCTAAAGCGCTTATTAATTTATTTAGGTCCGCAATTTCAAAAGCGCTTATGTCTTAGGAAAACTAGCGGAAGCTAATTTTAAAGCGCTAAAGTGCAAATGGTGAACTACTTTTTAAAATCCAGCAGATTTGACCATTTCGTGAAACAGTTAAGCTCAGGAACCCTTGTGCTATAAAGTCAGCTAAGAAATATATTTTTTAAGCGTTTATTTAGCTAAATTTAAAGAAATAAAGCCGTCCCACCCGCGCGCATGAAATGGCGAACTACTTTTTTTAATCCAGCAGATTTGACCATTTCGTGAAACGGTTAAGCTCAGGAACCCTTGTGCTATAAAGTCAGCTAAGAAATATATTTTTTCTCAGCAAAGAAATAATTGTTTTTACCGTGTTTTCTTGTAAAGTAAGTCCTTCGTGCGGGCTCGCTTCTGTGGCCGCCATTTTGAGCAGGGCAAATGAGGCGCTGACGCGTCGCGTAGCGGTGACGCATAATAGATGCGTGTTATAGATGATAGATAATTAGTTATTAGCGGTACTGCATTTTAAATAGAAAAAGCGCAAATCCGCTTATGAATTATAAAAATAGTAAATCCGCTAAAGCGCTAACACATTGTTTAGGTCCGCAATTAGCGGATTTGTGCTTTAGCGGTCTGGTGCCCACCACTGATGATATCGGAACGGGATCGGCCGATAATCCAGATTTAAGCAACGGGATCGGATCGGAAGTAAAAAAAAAAAAAAGTGGATCGGTGCATGCCTAGTTTTAACAGCAATTGTCTAAACTTCATTTATATTTCAGAGCACTACCACATGGCCAGCTAAAACAAGTTTGTATTGACTGTTTTTTACAGTTGTTTGACACTGAACTACTCCCAGTTCAGTCAAGTGAGGACCTGAAGATCTCAGAGGAGGTGAAGTCACACGCAACAAAACCTCCTGCTCTTTCTTTTCCCGTTCCAGCCACTGTGAAGAATGAGAGAGTATTGATGGACTATGTGAGACCATTGATTAGAACTGCAGCAGAACATGCTTTATTTTTGCTTGTGAGAGATGGCATGATTCTGCATCTAACACACTTTTCTGTATTTACAGAGTAGCTGAAATCAAAGCTGCTAAAACTGACAAAAAGGTGTTGTTACAACCGACCAGAGAGAGCTGTCCAGTACTGACCAGTACTGAGGTGGAGGAGAACAGCTGCCCTCTGTCTACAAATGAGAGACAACGCTCTTGTTTTCTGATTAACCTCATCAAACATGGTGTTGGTGTTTGGCGGGTTAATAAGCAAAAGCTTTTTAGGATACAACCAGACCCAAGATGTCGTTTTGGTTTTAAAACCTTTTGATTACCCTACCCCAACTTGCCTTTTTTGTATGGTGCTATGTAGCCGGTGTCCTCACAAGACTACATTTTTCCCCCATACAAAACACTGGTGGTGGAGGTGTTACATATCCTGAGGAAGCTGCCAATGCTGACACCTTATAGTTTTTATGTATGTTGACTGCAGTCATGCTTTTGTGTGGTTAATTAGTCTGATTGTGATCAGGCTTGTGTGTGTTCAGCCAGGAACACCTGAGAGCCACGCCTATATATACTTCAAGTTGACTGTGCTTGAATGCGGAGTGTTGTGAGCTCAGAGTTTGGTTGCTTTGTTGCTGAGCTGTTTGAGTACTGTTTGGGTACTGTTTGAGTACTGTTTGGGTACTGTTTGAGTACTGTTTGGGTACTGTTTGAGTACTGTTTGGGTACTGTGGGGTGTTCTCCGCCCGCCCCTGTCTTGAAGTCTGATCTTCTGTTTAGAAGGTTCTTGGTGAGTAACTACTAGCTCATGTTTGGTCTTGACTGCTAGATGCACTTAAAGAGTGGCTACTAGCTCATGTTTGGTCTTGACTGCTAGTTGCATTTGTGTCAGCTCATTTGTTTGTGGAGTTTGACTGTGCTTGATGCACTTAGGAATGTTTGCTCATCTTTTGACTTTTGTTGTGCTTAGTGCACTGGGTAGCTGAAGGCTGCATTGATGACATTAGGATCCTGCTAATGATAATTGATCAGGGATGCTGACCTGTGTGGTTAGTTTAAGCTGGTTTAACCAGGAACATTATTGAGCTTGGAGCTGTTTGGAGCTTGGAGCTGTTTGGAGTTTGGAGCTGTTTGGAGCTTGGAGCTGTTTGGAGTTTTTGTTGGTTTGCCTAATGACAGAGTGAGATCGGTAGTCCAGTTATATCGTTTTTCTTTTACCCCTAGGGTCCCCTTTTGGTCAGGTAGTCCGTCTCCAGACAGGCTGCGACGGCCCTGTTTTTATGGGTTGGGCCGACGCTGGGGACGTTATATTCTTTTTGGCTGACTCACTCTTGTCCACCAATTATTTGTACTTTTGTCTGTCTATTTTTGCTCCCTTTTTGTTGCCCTGTGCCAGAAGACGGTGCACTCCGCACCTGGAGGGAGGAGTCGGGCAGTTTTCAATAAAGCTTTTTATTTTTACATTCTGCCTTCTTGTGTCCTTTGTCCATTTAATGTGTTCGGCCTGAGCCAGCCGTAACATATTTATATATGTATGTATGTATGTATGTATGTATGTATGTATGTATAAAGACATTTTAAACCCTTCCTACACTCTTGCAATATTCTAAACAATGTTTCTAAATGCTCTAAAAGAGCACAGAATGTCATGATTTCAGCTCCCTGCCCCTCCCCACCATCACAGACATCTACACCTCCAGATGCAGGAAGAGGGCCACCTGCATCATGAAGTACCCCACTCACCCAGCACACACACTTTTTGCCCCACTCCCCTCAGGGAGGAGCATTAAGTGTAGAACCACTAGACTGAGGAACAGCTTCTACCCTGAGGCTGTTAGACTCATAAATAACCAGAATACAGTAATCACAGTGAAAAAAAAAAACACATGCTGCTGCTGATGTTTCCTGCTGCTGTTCTCATTCGTGTTCATCTGCTCACATAGACTCATGTTCGTCCTGTTGTTAGAAGTAATGTTTTTATCAGTGGTGGGCAACGCTAATTAAAAAATTAGTTCCACAATTTCTAAAACGCTTATTAATTTTTTTAGGTCCACAATTTCAAAAGCACAAATGTCTTATGAAAATTAGGGGAAGCTAATCTAATCCGCTATTTATATATTTATATATTATATATATATATATATATATATATATATATATATATATATATATATATATATATATATATATATATATTTATATATAGCCGGCAGCGTTATGCAAAATTTGCACTACACTGCCAACTGAAAAGTAACAAAAATGATCCTAAAAGGATGAAATTACAAAAATCAAAGGATTTATTTAATACTTTACGTACATATATTCTATTCGGCCACGAAATTAACAAAAAATAGAATGAACTTTTAATCCCTAAAACCACTTTTAAATCTCAAATACACGGGTGTGTCGCCACCGCATTTATACATAAAAGTAACCCAAATACATAAAACTAATGAGTCACCGTCGAATGGTCGACACAAAACACACAATAAAATACTCCGGCCACGTTAATTTGGCTTGAAACAGCGGGGTTCTCTACGGATTTATCCATTAGTAACCCAGCAACCAACCAGCTAGCCACAGAGTTAGCGTCTATAGGTAGTCAACAGATTTAATGAAAAGTAACTAAAATACATAAAAATAACGACTCACCGTCAAATGGTCGACACAAAACCCTCAATAAAATCCTCCGGCCGCGTTAATTTGGCTTGAAACAGAGGAGTTCTCTGCGGATTTATGAAGACACCGAGCGCAGCCAGCTAGCCACAGAATTAGCCCCTGAGTTCATCTCTGACCCGGAAGATGTCAAGATGGAATAGTCCATTTTTAGTAGGGGGATAAAGAAATCGACCGTTTTTTTATTGCGTATTTAATGATCGTTTTCATCGTAACTATAATTATTTTTATGTTAAATGTACATTAACAAGCAGGATCAATGTTAGGGATGTAGGTGACTGGCCGGGGCGCGGCGGGGCCGGGGCCCCATGCTGATGGGATCCCCAGGCAACGGCATCATTTACCTACATGGTAGATCCGAGTCTGTTCTCCGCTCTGCCCCCCTCCCCCCTCCAACCCTTCCTCCTCTCTGCTCTTTATGGTGGGGAAAAAGGTAAAACAAGCAGCATAAGAGCTTGTAAATAAGTTTATTGGTTTTTACTGATAGATAATTAGTTATTAGCGGTACTGCATTTTAAATAAAAATAGCACAAATCCGCTTATGAATTATAAAAGTTAGTCAATCCACAAAAACGCTGACAAAAAGTTTAGGTCCACTGTAAGCGGATTAGCGCTTTAGCGCTCCCTAGCGGTCTGGCGCCCACCTTTGCAAATAAGTATATTTATGTATGTTTGAATTGATAGTTTGAATTGATTGCTTGATAAGGAGCAGATATGATAAGAAATTTTTTCTTCTTCTGCTTCCTTTCATTTTATGTTTTGTTTAATTTTTCTTTTTAAAAAATTGTCATTGTTTTTAATATGAAACAAATAAAATTATACAATACAATACAATACAATGTGATCAAATCTGATAGGCCTACCTTTGTGCTTGACGGATTTTTCATGCTGACGGACATCGTTCCTTCCCCCATGAGAGACACTAAAGTTGCAGTTACAAATCTTACAAAACGCGTAATTGTGCCCCACCCTACTCTTCTTTAGGAAAGTAAATTCGCTGTCCCATTTTTCAAGATATTTACACAAAGTCTTAACTTTTTTGGCAGGGACGCCTTCTCTCTCGTTACATTCATCCATTTCTGATGTGTTTTTCCAGGTTCCGCTGCCAGCACTAATAATAATAATAATAATAATGTCACATTTGTCATCTGTGTATGTTTCCATACAAGACAAAATTAGTCTCTGCATTTAACCCAACCACCACCAGGTGGGGCAGTGGGCAGCTATTGAAAGCGCCCTAACATCGTGAGAACTGCCACCGAGGCTACTGCAGGTGGCAGTTCTTGCGAGGCTAGTGACATAATTCAGAGGCACTGGAACGTTTTTTTTTTTTTAAACAATATTATAATACGGGAAATTTCCAGGAAAATAATAATTCAGGATGACAACGGGAAAGAGGGGTTAAATCCGGTAGTTTCCCGGCCAAAACGGGAGACTTGACAGGTCTGAACAAAACGTCTTATTTGTGTTTATTTTCAGGTTGTGTTTTGTAGCTTGAAGTCTTGTCTTTTGGTTTTATGTTATCATCAGTTTCACACCAGATTCAAACGCTGATCCACCGTCATCCACTGGTTAACCGTCACATTTAAAGATGATCATATTTACGTTTCTGGATTTCTTGCAACGGTCTTTCTTCCTCAGTAAATTCAGTTGTAGCGGCTAAAATCCTATATTTTAGGCTACAGGTTGTTATAGGAGGCGTTGGTCTTACGTGCGCTCAATTCAAATTCATAATGCCGATCCTCAGTTTGATTTATAATAAAATCATTTATTATCCAAGCAAGTCCATTGTCTTACTGTTTCCAGTCCACATAAATTCGACATCAATCCTTATTTCAAGCACAGAAAACTGTTTGCCTCTTCCCATCAACAACACCTAAACAGATTCACACCTGCCCTTAAGTAGCCCATCCCCACTCAGACACTCAGAACTCAAAATGAAATACGCCCCCTGATGGCAATAAATACAGGAAGGATAATTGGCTCCTAAATCAGTAATGCTGCCCTTGTCACATCTCACAGGGTTTGACCTCGGATCCTCCCGGGTCGTGTCTCTGGCCACAGGGACCAAGTGTTTGGACCTGGACCACCTGAGTGAGTTGGGCTGGACCCTCAGGGACTGCCACGCTGAAGTTCTCAGCCGACGAGCTCTGCTTCGATTCCTCTACAGTCAGCTGGAGCTGCTGCTGCTGCAAGTTCCTCTTCTCTTATGTTTGGGTGTAAACTGTTTGTCACTGGTTTGGTGTGCACCATCTAAAACGCTCCATCCATCATTTATCTTTATTCACTTGTTGTATGTTTGGATCGTGGAGGATCCATGTTCAACTATCACTGCGTGAGAGGTGGGGGACACCCTGGACAGGTCTCCACTCCTTCATAGAGACAAACAACCATTCACTCTTTCTCTCTCTTAGGGACAATTTAGAGTTACCAGTCAGTCCAACATGCATTTTTTCCTGTGGGAGGAAACCGGAGTACCTAGAGAAAACCCACGCAGCACGGAGAGAACATGCAGACTCCACCCAGAACGGTCCCCAGCTGGGATTTGAACCGGGGCGACCTGTTCACTGAGAGGCGGCAACTGATCTACCGTGCTGTCTCTGTTCTTTTTTCATTCATTCAACCTTTATTTATACAGGCTAGCCTCGTTGAGTCACGGGGACTCATTTACAAGAGGGACCTGTCTCACTCACACCAAACAACCATCCACTCTCACACTCACACCTAGGGTCAATTTAGAGTCACCAATCAGCCTAACATGCATGTTTTTTGGTCTGTGGGAGGAAACCGGAGTACCCGGAGGAAACCCACGCATGCACGGGGAGAACATGCAAACTCCACCCAGAAAGGCCCCCGGACCGGGATTTGAACCGGCAACCTTCTCGCTGAGAGGCAGCAGCTCTACCAGTTGTGCCACCGTGCTGCACTTTGGATATTTTCCAAATATTTTGGGCCTTTAAATGCCCTAAAGTTTTTTGATCAACTTTTAGGCAAAATTTCACATGAAACATTTTATTTAACTGATTTTTGGTTCTTGAGTTTATTTTAGAAAAAATGTTTAGTTTTCAGTCAGATTTGTCATTTTTTTCTTCCATCCATCCATCCATCCATCCATTTTCTTCCGCTTATCCGGGGTCGGGTCGCGGGGGTAGCAGCCTAAGTAGGGAGGCCCAGACTTCCCTCTCCCCAGCCACTTGGAGCAGCTCCTCTGGGGGAATCCCAAGGCGTTCCCAGGCCAGCCGAGAAACATAGTCCCTCCAGCGTGTCCTGGGTCTTCCTCTGGGTCTCCTCCCGGTGGGACATGCCCGGAACACCTCACCAGGGAGGCGTCCAGGAGGCATCCTAACCAGATGCCCGAGCCACCTCAACTGGCTCCTCTCGATGTGGAGAAGCAGCGGCTCTACTCCGAGTCCCTCCCGGATGACTGAGCTTCTCACCCTATCTCTAAGGGAGAGTCCAGACACCCTGCGGAGAAAACTCATTTCAGCCGCTTGTATCCGAGATCTCGTTCTTTCGGTCATAACCCAGAGCTCATGACCATAGATGAGGGTGGGAACGTAGATCGATCGGTAAATTGAGAGCTTTGCCTTTTGACTCAGCTCTCTCTTCACCACGACAGACCGGTACAGCGCCCGCTTCACTGCGGACGCTGCACCTATCCGCCTATCGATCTCACGCTCCAGTTTTCCCTCATTCGTGAACAAGATCCCGAGATACTTAAACTCCTCCACTTGGGGCAGGACCTCCTCCCCGACCCGGAGAGGGCATGCTACCCTTTTCCGGCTCAAGACCATGGCCTCGGATTTGGAGGAACTGATCCTCATCCCGGCCGCATCACATTCAGCTGCAAACCGCTCCAGCGAAAGCTGTAGATCACGAACTGATGAAGCCAATATGACCACATATTGGTTTTTAACGACATCTTCCTATCCACAGATACTGGTGACTCTGTGCTGCTTGTCCTATTGGACCTCACATCCGCTTTCGACACCATCGACCATGAGATCCTCATTGCTAGGTTGGAGCAGTGGGTGGGCATCTCAGGATCAGCCCTAAACTGGTTCAGATCCTACCTCTCTGACAGATCCTTTTGTGTTTCCATCAACGATTTTACTTCTGCAGTGGCGGCTCTTAAATGGGGGGTTCCGCAGGGGTCCATCCTGGGTCCTCTCTTGTTCTCCTTATACCTGCTGCCACTCGGTGCTATTTTCCGGAAACACAATATACCCTTCCACTTCTACGCTGATGACTGTCAAATTTACTTCCCCCTAAGACAAAATGGTACAGGCTCTATTCAACCTCTGCTCGACTGCCTGGCTGACATCAGGGACTGGATGGCTTTAAATTTCTTAAGCTTCAACGATAAGAAGTCGGAAGCCATATTGTTCCTTCCCAATGACACAACCTCAAACCACTGCATTGACCTGTCTGCTCTACCCCTGTCCGAAAAACAAAAAGTCACAAATCTGGGAGTGATAATGGATCCTTCCATGAAACTCAACAGTCATGTAAACATGATCGTCAAATCCTGTTTTTTCCAGCTGAGGCGTCTGTCTAAGCTGAAGCCCATATTATCAAAAAACAACCTGGAGACAGTGATTCACGCATTCATTACATCTAGGCTGGATTACTGCAATTCCCTTCTGCTTGGCGTCAGTCAAGCCACCATTGCACGATTACAACTGGTTCAGAACGCAGCTGCCCGATTTTTAACCAGCACACGCAAAAGAGAGCACATTACACCAGTCTTGGCCTCCCTTCACTGGCTACCGGTTCATCTTCGAATCCAATTCAAAATTCTCATGTATGTCTACAAATCGCTGAACAGTCTCGCCCCCGCCTATCTCTCGGATCTGATACACCCATATGTCCCTCCACGTGCTTTGAGGTCAGAGGATCAGGTACTCTTAATAGTTCCAGAAACTCGCCTTAAGCGCAGGGGTGACAGGGCTTTCTCTGTAGCAGGCCCAAGACTCTGGAACGAGTTACCGCTGCTCATCAAACAGGCCCCCTCCCTCTCGGTTTTCAAATCCCGGTTAAAAACTCACTACTACTCCATCGCTTTCAATGCCAGCTGATTTGTATTGGATCGTTTTATTTATGATCTGCAATGTTTTTATGTTTTTCGTGTTGTACCTCATTGTCTGTGTTGCCTGTTGCGTGTTTGTTTGTCCAGCACTTTGTGTGGACTTGTTCCTGTTTAAAGTGCTTTATAAATAAAATGGTATGGTATGGTATGGTACATCATCTGCAAAAAACAGAGAAGCGATTCTAAGGCCACCAAACCGGATCCTCTCAACACCTTGGCTGCGCCTAGAAATTCTGTCCATAAAAGTTATGAACAGAATCGGTGACAAAGGGCAACCTTGGCGGAGTCCAACTCTCACCGGAACGAGCCTGACTTACTGCCGGCAATGCGGACCAAGCTCTGACACCGGTCGTACAGGGACCTAACAGCCCTTATCAAAGGGCCTGGTACCCCATACTCCCGGAGTACCCCCCACAGAACCCCCCGAGGGACGCGGTCGAATGCCTTCTTCCAAGTCCACAAAGCACATGTAAACTGGTTGGGCAAACTCCCACGCACCCTCCAGGACCCTGCTGAGGGTGTAGAGCTGGTCCAGTGTTCCACGACCAGGACGAAAACCACACTGCTCCTCCTGAATCCGAGGTTCGACTATCCGACGGACCCTCCTCTCCAGAACCCCTGAATAGACCTTACCAGGGAGGCTTAAGAGTGTGATCCCCCTATAGTTGGAACACACCCTACGGTCCCCCTTTTTGAATAGGGGAACCACCACCCCAGTCTGCCAATCCAAGGGAACTGCCCCCGATGTCCACGCGATATTGCAGAGTCGCGTAAGCCAACACAACCCCACAACATCCAGAGCCCTAAGGAACTCAGGACGAATCTCATCCACCCCCGGAGCCTTGCCACCGCGGAGCTTTTTAACCACCTCGGCGACCTCAGCACCAGAGATTGGAGAGCCCGACCCAAAGTCCCCAGGCTCCGCTTCCTCAGTGGAAGACGTGCCAGTAGGATTGAGGAGGTCTTCGAAGTATTCCGCCCACCGACTCACAACATCCCGAGTTGAGGTCAACAGCACGCCATCCCCACCATAAATGGTGTTGGTCGCGTACCGCTTTCCCCCCCTGAGACGCCGGATGGTGGACCAGAATCGCCTCGAAGCCGTACGGAAGTCATTCTCCATGGCCTCTCCGAACTCCTCCCACGCCCGAGTTTTTGCCTCAGCAACCACCCGAGCCGCATGCCGCTTGGACTGCCGGTACCTATCTGCTGCTTCCGGGGTCCCACAGGCCAAAAAGGCCCAATAGGACTCCTTCTTCAGCTTGACAGCATCCCTCACCGCTGGCGTCCACCACCGGGTTCGAGGATTGCCACCACGACAGGCACCAACAACCTTGCGGCCACAACTCTGATAAGCTGCCTCGACAATAGAGGCGCGGAACATGGCCCACTCGGGCTCAATGTCCCCCGCCTCCCTCGGAACGTGTTCAAAGCTCTCCCGGAGGTGGGAGTTAAAGCTCTGTCTTACGGGAGACTCTGCCAGACGTTCCCAGCAGACCCTCACAATACGTTTGGGTCTGCCAGGTCTGACCGGCATCCTCCCCCACCATCGGAGCCAACTCACCACCAGGTAGTGGTCAGTTGACAGCTCCGCCCCTCTCTTCACCCGAGTGTCCAGGACATGCGGCCGCAGATCAGATGAGACGACAACAAAGTCGATCATTGAACTACGACCTAGGGTGTCCTGGTGCCAAGAGCACATATGGACACCCTTATGCCTGAACATGGTGTTCGTTATGGACAATCCATGACGAGCACAGAAGTCCAACAACAGAACACCACTCGGGTTCAGATCAGGGGGGCCGTTCCTCCCAACCACACCCCTCCAGGTCTCACTGTCATTGCCCACGTGAGCGTTGAAGTCCCCCAGCAGAACAAGGGAGTCCCCAGGAGGCGCACCCTCCAATACCCCCTCCAAGGACTCCAAAAAGGGTGGGTAATCTGCGCTGCCGTTTGGCGCATAGGCACAAACAACAGTCAGAGCCCGTCCCCCCACACGTAGGCGAAGGGAGGCTACCCTCTCGTTCACCGGGGTGAACCCCAACGTACAGGCACCAAGATGGGGGGCAACAAGTATGCCCACTCCTGCTCGGCGCCTCTCACCAGGGGCAACTCCAGAGTGGAAGAGTGTCCAACCCCTCTCAAGGAAACTGGTTCCAGAGCCAGAGCCATGCGTTGAGGTGAGTCCGACTATTTCTAGCCGGAACCTCTCAACCTCACACACTAGCTCAGGCTCCTTCCCCACCAGAGAGGTGACATTCCATGTCCCAATGGCCAGCTTCTGTAGCCGAGGATCAGACCGCCAGGGTCCCCGCCCTCGGCCACCACCCATTCCACAATGCACCCGACCCCTTTGGCCCCTCTCACAGGTGGTGAGCCCATGGGAAGGGGGACCCACGTCTCCTCTTCGGGCTGTGCCCGGCCGAGCTCCATGGGTAAAAGCCCGGCCACCAGGCGCTCGCCAACGTGCCCCACCTCCGGGCCTGGCTCCAGAGTGGGACCCCGGTGACCCGCGTCCGGGCGAGGGAACATTGTTTCCATTAATTGTACTCATCATAAGGGGTCTTTTTTTCTTACTTAAAAATAAAATAATCAAATTGTAAAAATTTTCATTTTGACTTTCTTCTGGTTAAAATCCTGGCCCAGGACCTTTATGGGTAGAGTCTGCATGTTCTCTCTGTGCTGCGTGGGTTTTCTCCAGGTACTCCAGTTTCCTCTCTCTCTCCCTCCCATCCATCCATCCATCCAGCCATCCATCCTCTTCCACTTATCCGGGGTCGGGTCGCGGGGGTAGCAGCCTAAGTAAGGAGGCCCAGACTTCCCTCTCCCCAGCCACTTGGAGCAGC
>JBBPBX010005661.1:27781-39906 GCA_038048925.1 Garcialebias charrua | reverse complement strand
AGAAGGTGAGCTCCAGTCCCGGAGGGAACTGCAGGAGAAGACCTAGCCAAGATGCCTGCAGATGATTATTTAGTTGAATAAAGTTTTTATTTAAACCTTCTTGTGTGTCCAGCGTCCATTAAATGTGTTGTGTCTCTGCAGAGTGTAACATATTTATTGGGGGCTCATCACGAGATGACTAAAGCTAGATTTATACTCGACGCGTCGCGCGCAAGGGGCGCGCACCAGAAGTGACGCGATATCGCAGTCCCCGCCCTCTGTGCATTGGCCCCGCGCGTCGTCTTGGCGCATGTCGCGCACCTCCGAATTTTTGAAACTCCGCAAGCCTAGTGCGCGCGCCGCACCGTTGACTTTTGCCGTTGACTTTTGCCGTTGACGCCGTGGACTGGGCTCAAAGAACAGCACTTTGCCATGCACCGCCGTGCGTCAACTATAAACAACGCGGCAAAACTATGAACGCAGCGCCGCGCGCTGCGCTCTGCGCGCACGCTCCAGCTTGCGGACCAAAGCGCGAGTATAACTCAGCCTTAATATGAGCTAGTTTTGTTGAAAGACAGTGTTTGTGAAATTGCATCTAGGTTTGTGCTGTGTTTATGTGTAGTATTGAGCACCAGCTGTGCACCTGTATAGTGCTTAATTGGATTGGACAGCTCTGCTGTTGTCAAACATTTATCTCAAAGCCCGTCTGAACAGTGGATATTAAAGCTACTCTTAAAGTTGGATTGTTTACTTTTAGCAGTTACACAACTGTACAATGCTTTTAATAAAATTATATCTGTCAGATCCCAGCAGGAGGTTCTGCTGTCACCTCAGGGTGAAGGTGAATGGGGGTGAGGGAACACTGCCCGTCACAGCACGGGGAGACAATCAGAAACTGGACGCTGCTGCTGCACCATGTAAACCTGCCACCAGCATGTCCTGCACTGATAAAATAGCAAAGTGAGTTTCATAAATAATCCCCTTCTTATTCCATCTGCTGAAAAGTGGCTCGACTCCCCTCGTGGTCCTGCTCATTTAATTAAAAGTTAACAGTTTGTCTCGACAGGTGGAGCGTCGCGGGCCTCCAGGGGTCTCTGTTGTCTCACCTGGTGGAGCCGATTTACCTGAGCAGCCTGACAGTGGCAACGCTGAGCCACACGGGTCACCTGGGCAGAGTCATGGCGTGTCGCCTGGCGCCCGTTAAACGCCTGAACCTCCCCTACCGACGACGGCCGCTGCTGCTTGGCTGTAGGTCCACGTGAGGATTTGAAATGAATACTTATGTTAATTATTGATGATAAACTGTCATGGAAACAGCATATAAATCTTGTAAAAATTAAAACATCTAAGTCCAATGCAGTATTATATAGAGTAAAGGACCTATTAAACAATGATGCTTTATATTTACTTTATAATACACTTGTAGTCCCGCATTTAAATTATTGTGTCAATGTTTGGGGTACAGCATGTAAAACCGTAACAAAGCCTATTTTTATTCTGCAAAAAAGAGCTGTAAGAATTATAAAAAGAAAGAGTTATTGTCACCCTTCTAATATTCTGTTTTGTCAATTGAAATTACTTAAGTTTTATGATTTGGTGGATTATAATATTCTTCTACTTATGTTTAAAGCTCAGAATTGCTTGCTACCATCAAACATTCAAGCATATTTTGTAAAAAGGAAGAGTTGTTATAATTTGAAGGGAATAGATATTTTTGTTAAACCTAAGTATAGGACCAGTTTAAAGGGTCGGTCTACTACAATACAGGGAATGGGTCTGTGGAATGGTTTGGAGGATGATGCAAAAATGGTGAAGTCAATGTTTATATTTAAGAAAAAGATAAAAACTATTTTGTTGGAAAGATATATATAACTGATTAATGTCTATTTTGTTAAACGTGAATATTTTGCTGTATTATATATGAATGATTATTGTTTGAATTGATAGTTTGAATTGATTTTGTTTAAGAGGGAGCAGACATGATAAGACATTTTCTTCTTCTGCTTCCTTTCATTTTATGTTTGTTTAAAAAAATGAAATTGCATTTGAGTTTTTAAAGAAAATGAAATGAATAAATAAATAAATAAAAATAAAATAAAAGTGTCAAAAACTGAATACAAGTTCAATACACTTAAATATTTGCACGTTAGATTATGGAAACTTTGTGTGGGTCAAACAAGGTCTACAAGTTGATTTAGCCTTTTCATTGGAAATGTTATTATCCTGATAATTGGAGAGTTATTAACAGTTTTTCTAATCCTCCATGCAGGTCTGAGCCGCAGGGAGGTTCATCCTGCAGGGAAGACGTCCAATGTAAGTGTGAACTGGAGCTGCAGTGATGGAGGCCTGGAGGAGGTCAGCACCACCACAGGAAGGAGGAGGGACTCAGGGACTCCGTCACGTCTCTGCAGACGCTCCCTGTTCATCTGCTGGCTGAGGCTGCAGGAGCAGGTGAGACATCCAAAGAGCTGGAAACACAAACTTGTACAAATTTAACTGAAGTTTTGTAGGATCCATCTGTAGATCTTCAAAATGTTGCTTTGGTTATTACCTCACAACCACAACAATATGGTTCTGTTCTTCTTTCTCAGTTAAATGGACCTGTTTTGGGCCCTGAAGGCACCACAGGGATGTATTCTTCTTCCAAGATGGCCGCTGGACATTACCAGAGGGCGGTGCAGCAGTTCAGCAGCTCTCTGCAGGGTGGAGGTCATGGAACATGGATCAGAAAACCACCGGAGTCCAGCCACTTCAGTGTCGGCGTGTGAAAAACCGAGTGCCAAAGACTGAAAATTCAACTGGTTTCGTTCTAGGAAACTCCAAAGAAGGAGAAAATATTTAAATAATATCTGTCATCTTTTGAAGAGTCTACTTTGGACGGACAACGTTGGGAATTAATCTGCTGCTGGGTAAATAAAAACAAGTTAGAGGAAAACAGCTTCCCTTCAGAGTGTAACACCAAGTCATGTCCAACAGTCACAGAATAGAAACCGTTTATTTTATTTCCCATCAAACTAAATATCTGAAAATACTTTGAAAACAGGTCAAGCTTTGCTCAAACCTAGTGCAAAGGTTAGCAGGACGTCTGACTCACGAGGAGGCAAAGTTCCAGTTCAAATTAAGAAAATGTAGTTTTTATTTGACCCCATCCTCTCATGGTGCTGCTTTAAATGTAAAACCCACGTGCATGAAGGCAACGGGAGATGCCTAGTGAAATAAGTACTCAAGTTTATTTTTAAATAAACTGAACAAACTGCTGACGGGGCAGCAACAACTTACTTTGAGGGAGATGACAGAGGAGCAGAACATGTAGCCTCAGGAGGACAATCCACAGACAAATGACAGAACACAGGGACGCTGAATGAATTCAGATACTGACGAGACAGAATGATAAACACCTGGAGGGATTGAGATTAGACACAGGTGTGACAGGAGCTGAACCACGAGGACGAGGAACACTGAGGGGTGCACGGAACAGAGAAGACCGGACGCATCCTTATCGTGTTTGGTCAACTTTTTGGCCTGCTCCTTACAACATCAGCTTATACCTTACTTAATAATTTAACAAAAACATTAAAGTCATTTAGGACAAAAAAAAAATTAGACTTAGAATTTGTATCTCATAATTTTAACATTTTCCTCTGAAATGAAAAAAGAGATCCTTAGATCTTACTTCAACACATTTACCTTTTAGTAACTATTTTAATTTTAACTTTTAGCTACTGATTTGCTAATTCTGGCCTTAGTTTTGTTTGCTTGATTCTAGCTTTTAGCTATACTGTACTGGGAAACTACTCTTTTTGTAGTAGCTTTTGTCAACCTTTTTTTATGTTGCTAATTTTACCTTGTATTTAGCTCATTTCAACAGCTTCTGCTGTTAGCTTTAGCTCTCAAATCAAGTGTTTTGATGGTTTTAGTTTGTATCTATTCTTTAGCTTTTATCTGCCATTTTGCTAAATTTAGCTACTGTTTGTTGGTTTTAGCTTTTTTTGGTGCTAATTTTGATTTGTGTTTTGCTAATGTTACCTTTCTGTAGCTGTCTGTTTTGTTTTAGCTTTTAATTAATGTTTTGTCAGGCTTAGCTTTTAGCTAACATTTGGCTAATTTAACTACTGTTCTGTTGGTTTTAGCTTTTTTTTGTGCTAATTTAGATTTTTGTTTCACTAATGTTACCTTTCTTTAACTGTCTGTTGTGTTTTAGCTTTTAAGTAATGTTTTGTCAGGCTTAGCTTTTAGCTAACATTTTGCTAATTTTAGCTACTGTTCTGTTGGTTTTAGCATTTTTTGTGCTAATTTTGATTTTTGTTTCACTAATGTTACTTTTCTGTAAATGTCTGTTGTGTTTTAGCTTTTACGTAATGTTTTGCCAGGCTTAGCTTTTAGCTAACATTTTTGCTAAATTTAGCTACTGTTCTGTTGGTTTTAGCTTTTTTTTGTGCTAATTTTGATTTTTGTTCCACTAATGTTAGCTTTCTGTAACTGTCTGTTGTGTTTTAGCTTTTACGTAATGTTTTGTCAGGCTTAGCTTTCAGCTAACATTTTGCTAAATTTAGCTACTGTTTTGTTGGTTTTAGCTTTTAGTATTTGTTTAGCTTATTTTGATTGTTTTGTTAATTCTACTGTTATTTTACCGTTTTCTTTGTTTTAACTTTTAAATAATGTTTTTTCTGGTCTTAGATTTTAGCAGGTGCTTTGATATATTTAGCTACTGTTCTGTTGGATTTAATGTGGCCTACTATTTTTTGTTTTACGTTTGTTGTGCTAACTTTTACTTTTAACTTTTGATAAGCTAATTTTAGCATTTAGTGATTTTTCAGTTTTTTTTTTATTTTAGCCACTGCTTTTGCTAAATTTATCTTTTAGCTAATGTTATTGTTTACTGTAAAATTGAGGATTTTAGCCACTGCTTTTGATAATTTTGACTTTTGTTTTAGCTTTAACAAGTTAGTTTCAGCTTCAATAATGGTCAGTACAATTTTCATCACTTGCACACTGCACATCTGGTTTGGGAGGGTTTTAGATGAGGACATTTTGGACAGTCTCAAATGAAAGTTGCTGTAAAAAGAATGGGAACAGTTGTTTTTTTTAACCTCTCATTAAATCATTTAGTTAAACTGTTCAGTTGGTAGTATGGTTCTCCTCTGTGCACTTAATTACCTGTTCTCTTCAGAACTGTGGTTTGCATGTTGGTGTAACCAGCGTGTCTCGACAGATGACAGCTGATGGGCTGCACCATCTATATGATGGTTTTCACATCAAGTTTTGTTTGTTAGAAAGAGAAACTCAGTCACCGAGGTGCAACGGCACAAAGAAGAGTTGAGTTGGATCTGAAACATTTTATTGTTCATCTACCTGAATAATCTGGATCTGTTCCCTGTGGACTCAACAACTGTATGAGCTGCATTAAAGGCGATGAAGAGGAGCAGACAGGGATTCACGGCTGCCCTCAGTGCAGACAAACCGCTACACACGGCCTAGCCTGAGCAAAAACAGTGTTGTAGGTGAAGTAAAGCAGCTGAAGAAGACTGGACTCCAAGCTGCTCCTGCTGATCACTGCACAGCTGGACCTGAACATGTGTCCTGTGATGTCTGCTCTGGAAGAAAACTGAAAGCCATCAAGTCCTGTTTAGTCTGTCTGGCCTCTTACTGTGAGAAACACCTTCAGCCTCATTATGAGTCAGCTCCACTTCAGAGACACAAGCTGGTGGAGCCCTCCAAGAACCTCCAGGAGAACATCTGCTCTCGTCACGATGAGGTGATGAAGATGTTCTGCCGTACTGATCAGAAGTGTATCTGTTATCTCTGCTCTGTGGAGGAACACAAAGACCACGACACGGTCTCAGCTGCAGCAGAAAGGACTGAGGATGAATGGATGAAACAAAGTACAGTAGATGGATGAATAATGGATGAATGATGGATGCTAGATGGATGGATGAATGTTGGATGGATGATACAAAGTAGATGGATGATTGATGGATGGATAGATGGATTATGGATGATAGATGGATGATGGATAGATGGATGGACAGACAGACAGACAAACAGACAGACATATAATAGATGATGGATGGACAGACAGACAGACATATAATAGATGATGGATGGACAGATGGATGGATGGATGATGGATGGCTGGAGAATGGATGGATGATGGATTGATGGGTGATGGATGGCTGATGGATTGATGGAGGATGGAAGGATGAAAGATGGAGGATGGATGGATTGAATGATGGATGAATGGATGGCTGATGATGGATGGATGTATGATGATTGATGGATGATGGAGGATGGATGATGATTGATGGATGATGGAGGATGGATGGATGGATGAATAATTGATGGGTGATGAATGGATGGAGGATGGATGGGTGATGGATGGCTGGATGAAGGATGAATGGATGGATGATGAATGAATGATGGATGGATGATGAATGGATGGGTGATGGATGGCTGGATGAAGGATGGATGTATGGATGATGAATGGATGATGGGTGATGGATGGCTGGATGGAGGATGAATGAATGGAGGATGGATGATGGGAGATGGATCTATGTATGGATAGTGGATGGATGTATGGATGACGGATAAATGGATGGATGAATGATGGATGGAGGATAGATGTATGATGGATGATGGATGGATTGATTATGGATGAATGAATGATCGATGAATGATGGATAAATGGACGGATGAATGATGTATGGATGATGGATGTATGGATGATGGATAAATGGATGGATGAATGATGGATGGAGGATAGATGTATGATGGATGTATGGATGATGGATGGATTGATTATGGATGAATGAATGATGGATGAATGATGGATAAATGGATGGATGAATGATGGTTGGATGATGGGTGTATGGATGATGGATAAATGGATGGATGAATGATGGATGGAGGATAGATGTATGATGGATGTATGGATGATGGATGGATTGATTATGGATGAATGAATGATGGATGAATGATGGATAAATGGACGGATGAATGATGGTTGGATGATGGATGTATGGATGATGGATAAATGGATGGATGAATGATGGATGGAGGATAGATGTATGATGGATGTATGGATGATGGATGGATTGATTATGGATGAATGAATGATGGATGAATGATGGATAAATGGACGGATGAATGATGGTTGGATGATGGATGTATGGATGATGGATAAATGGATGGATGAATGATGGATGGAGGATAGATGTATGATGGATGTATGGATGATGGATGGATTGATTATGGATGAATGAATGATGGATGAATGATGGATAAATGGACGGATGAATGATGTATGGATGATGGATGTATGGATGATGGATAAATGGATGGATGAATGATGGATGGAGGATAGATGTATGATGGATGTATGGATGATGGATGGATTGATTATGGATGAATGAATGATGGATGAATGATGGATAAATGGATGGATGAATGATGGTTGGATAAATGGATGTATGGATGATGGTTGGATGATGGATGTATGGATGCAAGGAGTCTGACCAGTTTTCAGTTCTGAGGAAGGTGAAGACCTGCCTCCATCTACAGGCAGAGTTAAGGAACTGTGTTTGTTCATTGTTTATTGTTTATTGTTTATGTTTTCCTCTTCATGTCATCTAGATTTTCTCCATTAATCTGTTTATATTAATCCCAAATATTCCCAAAGATTTTTTTCAGTGACCTAGTATTTATTCCAGGATAACTTTTAATGTTGTTTTTTGTTCATTTTAATTACTCATGTTCCAAAATAAATGTACTTTAAATTTATATGCATACAAATAAAAAATAAAAATAAAATTTCACGTTTACTTGTGTTTTATCTGTCACATGACAAATCTTCAGTGAAAATTTATATGAATACAAATAAAAAATAAAAATAAAATTTCACGCTTTTACTTGTGTTTTATCTGTCACATGACAAATCTTCAGTGAAAATTTATATGAATACAAATAAAAAATAAAATTTCACGTTTACTTGTGTTTTAGCACATGACAAATCTTCAGTGAAATGTGATTAAAACTCGTCCTGAAGCGCTCGGCGTCTTTATCCTGAATAACACGAACACTGTTGAGCTTTACTTTGTTCTGTTCATCATTTCACGCAGTCTGGTGACAACGTGGCTGCTCGGCTTGTTCACAACATTACAACATCACAGCTGTGACTTTTGGTTTTTGTAACTTTCATATTTTTAATCAAACTTTATTTACATGTTTTCATTGAAGTTAACAGAAAACATTTGAAATCCTTCAAGATCTTTGAGCTCTTCTCAGTCTTTTGTTCACGTTACGCCTTCACTTTGTCTTTTGTCTCCTCGTGGGTTTAGTTTAGTCCTTTTATGTTCTTCTTGTGTATTTATTGTGTCTAACCCAAATGAGATGTTTCATCATTTCTTCAAAATTATTGTTTGAAACTTACGTTGAGCTTTGGTCTTTTTCTTTGTTTCCAGCTTCTGTTGCAACGAGAACTCTTCAAGGGAAGTTTCCTGCATTTATTTATTTAAAGTTTATTATTATTTTTTTTAATCCCATAAACGATAAGAATACAAAATATAAAATGAAAAAGTTTCCTGCATCATCTTCTCATGTGAACGAGTGTTATATGCACTGGGCATGTAATTTATTTAAGTCAGAAGTCAGAGTTGTTTAAAGGTTTTGAGTGAATAATTGACTGCAGCTGTTGCTTAATTAAAGCACGCTGTAGGTGGGGTGGTTGCTCCCTCTATATCAGGTCCAAGCTGCAGAAAGAGAGAAGAGATTAGGTTATTTTTTAATTTATTTTCATTATTATTATTATTATTATTATTATTATTTATTTATTTATTAGCATCGGATGGTTGTGTGTAGAATGACTGTTGTTGCGAAGAAGAGAAAAAGAGTAAAATCAGAGAAGAAGACCAAATGGTGGAAGCTAAAGAAGGAAGAATGTTGTGAGAAATTCAGAGACGAGCTGTTAAAGGCTCTGGGTGGTAAGAAAGAGCTTCCAAGTGACTGGGCTACTACAGCAACAGTAATTAGAGAGACAGGTAGGAAGGTACTTGGTGTGTCATCTGGACAGAGAATGGATGATAAGGAAACCTGGTGGTGGAATAGTGAAGTGCAGGACGCCATTCAAAGAAAGAGATTAGCCAAGAAGAAATATGACAGTGAGAGGACTGAAGAGAGGAGACAGGAATATAAGGAGATGGGACATAGAGCAAAGAGGGAAGTAGCTAAGGCAAAGCAGAGGGCGTACAATGAGTTATATGGGAGACTGGACACTAAAGAGGGCGAGAAGGACTTGTACCGATTGGCAAGACAGAGGGATCAGGCTGGAAAGGATGTGCAGCAGGTTAGGCTTATTAAAGATGGGAATGGGAATGTTCTAACAAGTGAGGAGTGTGTGATGGGAAGATGGAAGGATTACTTTGAGGAGCTAATGAATGAAGAGAATGAAAGAGAAAGAAGAGTGGAGGTAATAGAAACTGTGGACCAGGAAGTGGGAAAGATTAGTGAGGGTGAAGTCCGGAAAGCTCTGAAAAGAATGAAGAAGGGGAAGGCAGTAGGACCTGATGACATACCAGTGGAGGTTTGGAAATGTCTCGGAGAGATGGCAGTGAGGTTTTTGACTCAAATATTTAATGGAATATTTGAGGGTGAGAAAATGCCTGAGGAATGGAGAAGAAGTGTGCTGGTTCCCATTTTTAAGAACAAGGGTGATGTACAGAGTTGTAGCAACTACAGGGGAATTAAGTTGATGAGCCACACAATGAAGATCTGGGAGAGAGTTGTGGAAGCAAGACTTAGACAAGATGTAACTATCTGTGAGCAGCAGTATGGTTTCATGCCAAGAAAGAGCACCACAGATGCCATCTTTGCTTTGAGGATGTTGATAGAGAAGTACAGAGAGGGTCAGAAAGAACTCCATTGTGTGTTTGTGGATTTAGAAAAAGCATATGACAGGGTACCAAGAGAAGAGGTGTGGTATTGCATGAGGAAATCTGGAGTGGCAGAAAAGTATGTTAGACTGGTACAGGACATGTATGAGGACAGCAGGACAGTGGTGAGATGTGCTGTGGGTGTGACAGATACCTTCAAGGTGGAGGTGGGATTGCATCAAGGATCGGCTCTGAGCCCCTTCTTGTTTGCTCTGGTGATGGACCGACTAACAGATGAGGTCAGGCAGGAATCCCCATGGACTATGATGTTTGCAGATGACATTGTGATCTGTGGTGAGAACAGGGAACAAGTGGAAGAGAACTTGGAGAGGTGGAGGTATGCTCTTGAAAGAAGAGGAATGAAAGTCAGTCGTAGTAAGACAGAGTACATGTGTGTGAATGAGAGGGAGGCCAGTGGAACAGTGAGGCTACAAGGAGCAGAGGTCACAAAGGTGCAGGACTTCAAGTACTTGGGGTCCACTGTACAGGAAAATGGGGAATGTGGTAAAGAGGTGAAAAAGAGAGTCCAGGCAGGATGGAGTGGATGGAGAAAAGTTTCAGGAGTGATTTGTGACAAAAAGGTGTCAGCAAAGGTCAAAGGAAAAGTTTACAAGACAGTGGTGAGACCAGCTATGTTGTATGGTCTGGAGACAGAGACATTGACAAAAAGACAGGAGAAAGAACTGGAAGTAGCAGAAATGAAGATGCTGAGGTTCTCCTTAGGAGTGACAAGGATGGATAAGATCAGGAATGAGATCATCAGAGGTACAGCACATGTTAAACAACTGGGAGATAAAGTTAGGGAGGCCAGACTGAGATGGTTTGGACATGTCCAGAGGAGGGACAGTGGGTATATTGGTAGAAGGATGTTAGAAATGCAGCTGCCAGGAAAAAGACAAAGAGGGAGACCAAAGAGGAGATATATGGATGCAGTTAGAGAGGACATGGAGGTAGTTGGAGTGAGGACAGAGGATGCAGAGGACAGAGTGAGGTGGAGGAGGATGACTCGCTGTGGCGACCCCTGAAAAGGGAAAAGCCGAAAGAAGAAGAAGAAGAAGTCCTGATTCACACTCCTTACTGGTGGTGGCAGTAATGCACCAAATGTTGTTTGTCAACCGCCATTAAAAAACCAAGAAGTAGAAGAGAGAAGAGCTCCGAAGCAGCAGCAGAGTGAGAGGAGCCATGGTCGAGTGAAGAAGCCGAATGAAGGTCCGAAGCAGTAGCTGATGAGAGCCGTAGCCGAAGAAGTCGAAGGAAGCCAATGAGAGCCGAAGTCGAAGAAAGCCGAAGGAAGCCGAAGTAAACAGTCGAAGAAAAGACAGTGAGAAGCCGAAGTAAACAGCCGAAGAAAAGACAGTGAGAAGCCGAAGTAAACAGCCGAAGAAGAGACCGTGAGAAGCCGAAGGAAATAGCCGAAGCAGACGAAGGAAGAAGCTGTGAGAACCGAAGAGGAAGAGTAGGGGAGGACCTGTTGTGGCTGTTAATCTGGACCCGATCTGGTGAGACCGATTGCAACGTTTTCACTTTTTTGTTGTTGTTTTCATTAGGTGCTTTTGAACTTAGCTTGGAACTGTCAGGTGCTTCGACGGCTCTGTACGGAGTTAGCCGCCTGTGGTTCCTTTATGTTTATTTGAATTGGCTCACCAGATCCGCCTTTCTTTTTATTACTTTATTTTTGTGGACACGTAGACGCCGAGAGACTAAAATAAACTTTTTTTTTAAACCATCCTTTCCGTGTCTCGTGTCCTCTATGGTACGTGCCTTCGGGTCGTAACAACGAGGAGCGCCACTCTTTTATCCTGCCTGCCTCTTCCATGTGATCCTCCCAGTTAACCAGTTTAACACAGCCTGTATTTCGCAGGTGTTTATGAAACTGCACGCCCTGTTGAATGACTGAGAGAACCTCGATGCTGATCTTCCTGCAGTTCCCTGTTTCCTTGTCAGCTTTCAGTTGTTCTTCACCTGTTTCACCCAGGCTGCTACTTCCCTCTCCACTCCCTCCAACTCCAACCAGCGGTTCATTGTCCAGACCACTCTTCCATCCTCTGCTCCTCTGTGTTTATTTGATGCTTCGGCCACGTCAGCTTTTTGTTTTTATTTATTAATAAACAATCATCACTTTGCTCGAGCTCATCGTGTCTGCCTGCATTTAGAACCATCCTTTCATCGATCATCATATATACACAACTCCGTCTCCTACACCTTTTGATACAGAGGAGCCGC
>JBBPBX010005660.1:39604-71237 GCA_038048925.1 Garcialebias charrua | reverse complement strand
CTTTTATTTGGAGAAGTCATGTAAGTTTCGTAAAATGTATGTATTGTTAATTGTTGTATGTTCTCCTGATAAAAAAAGAAAAAAAAAGAAAGCCTAGGTGGATCAGCTGATCATCAGAAAGCCCGGGTGGATCAGCTGATCATCAGAAAGCCTGTGTGGATCAGCTGATCATCAGAAAGCCCGGGTGGATCAGCTGATCATCAGAAAGCCCGGGTGGATCAGCTGATCATCAGAAAACCCAGGTGGATCAGCTGATCATCAGAAAGCCCGTGTGGATCAGCTGATCATCAGAAAGCCTGGGTGGATCAGCTGATCATCAGAAAGCCTGGGTGGATCAGCTGATCATCAGAAAACCCGGGTGGATCAGCTGATCATCAGAAAACCTGGGTGGATCAGCTGATCATCAGAAAACCTGGGTGGATCAGCTGATCATCAGAAAACCTGGGTGGATCAGCTGATCATCAGAAAACCCGGGAGGATCAGCTGATCATCTGAAAGCCTGGGGGGATCAGCTGATCGTCAGAAAGCCCAGGTGGATCAGCTGATCATCAGAAAACCCAGGTGGATCAGCTGATCATCAGAAAGCCTGTGTGGATCAGCTGATCATCAGAAAGCCCGGGTGGATCAGCTGATCATCAGAAAGCCCGTGTGGATCAGCTGATCATCAGAAAGCCTGGGTGGATCAGCTGATCATCAGAAAGCCTGGGTGGATCAGCTGATCATCAGAAAACCCGGGTGGATCAGCTGATCATCAGAAAACCTGGGTGGATCAGCTGATCATCTGAAAGCCCAGGTGGATCAGCTGATCATCAGAAAACCCAGGTGGATCAGCTGATCATCAGAAAACCTGGGTGGATCAGCTGATCATCAGAAAACCTGGGTGGATCAGCTGATCATCAGAAACGTTGGTTCTGACTGGTTCTGTGTGGAACTAATCCATCCCTTCATCTTTACGTTTCTCTCTTGCCTCCATCTTTGATTTGATCTTTTTTTATTTCCATTCCTCTTCATCCCTTCATCTTCATCTTCTTTGTACTTGTCCACCAATTTTTCGCCCCTCCCCCCACCTGGATCGTTATCGCTCCATCTTTTCCATCCATCCTGACCTTCTCCACGACTCCTGCATCTCTCCGTCTTTCCTCGTTCTCTCGCTCGTATCTCTTTAGTAGCTCTCGTGTCCTTTTTCCCCGTCCTGTCAGTGGAAACACGTCCTCATTCCTTCACTTTCTCTGCTTTTTTTAAAGGATTTCTGAATCCCCCTCTCCTTGTCGGCCATGTTGGACGACCACAGCTGAGAAATCCGGCTCACGTAGTCCCGCCTGTAACAGATGCTGCTGTATCATGCAGCAGCTCTGTGATAATAATTAAATTATTAGTAATCGTCCACATCATGGCGAGGCCGCCTGCGAGCTCAGAAAAAGAGGAGTAGAGGCCGGCACCACATTTATTTGTCGGCTGTAGCTGTGTGGATGAAAAGGATGTGCAAAAAAAGGACAAATGTGAATTATTTCAAAGCTGTTATGAAACTGCAATTAAAAAAAACAAAATGTACAATATTAGCCTTTTTTTAATCAGCTGCTTTCTGTTAAACAAACAGCAGAAACAAAACAAATGTTCCTGTTTCATTTATCTAAAATGGAAAGCTAAAAAAAAATCTGGTATAAAAATATGTATTTTTATGAAACAGCACTCCTCCACCTTCTGCAGTGAATCAAACCCACACAGCTTTAGGTTTGTTTTGGTGTTTGGACACTTTGCAGCTTGTTGTGGGAAGGCCACCGATTTAAACGATGCTGCGTGTGAACAAGATGTGTGGGTAAACCGAAGCGCTGCCCTGACCGTCCATTAAATCAAACGACGGCTCTAAAAACGTGTGTGAGCAGCTCATTAATGATGCATTCACTGATTCTGCTGTTTTGTTGCCACCACATTTCTACATAATATCAACGAGCTGGATATGTGATCTGTGCAAACGGAGACTCAGACGGGCGGTGTGTGTGTTTGTGTCTGATAGTGTATCATGTTTCACTCTCATTGATTAAAACAGGAGGAAGGCAGGCGGGGGATGGGCACGGGGGTTAAGTGCAGGGAAATTATTCCCCATCAGTGGTGACTAGCAGATTTTATATTCCTGTCCCTTCTGAGTACATCACACAGACTTCAGATTTAAACTGTCATTTTATTCAAAAGTGACAGGTTTGCTGCTAACGCCATAATGTGTTGGGTCCCCACAAGACAGGCCTGAACACTGGGGTCCCCACAATACCATCTATACAAGAACATGCACCTGTGGTCTATGGCCACAAAATTAATTTTATGTGGTGTCCCGCAAGGCTCTGTACTTGGTCCTCACCTCTTCTCTTTTTATATATTGCCACTTAGATCAGTTAGAACTAGATGCCACTTTTCTTTTCACCGTTTGATTTTGATTTGATTTGATTTATTCATTCATTTTATAATAATAAAATACATAACAATATACACATAAAAGAAGAAAAAAACACAAGTATAAAATGAAAGGTAGCAGATGAAGAAAAAATTCTTATTTTATCTGCCCCTTATCTTTCTAACAAACAATTAATACAACCAATTTCTTTAATTTCCAAAAGAAATGAACAAAGCTTTTAACCTCCAGTACAACATACGATTTCTAACTTAAACTAATTTAGATATAGGATTTTAACAATTTAAACTTAAAGGTTCAGTCTGACGTTTTTGGTAGAACGCAGCACTTAGGAAAATTTTCATCTGGGAAAGACTTCTGGTCCCTTCCCACTCAGAGCCTTAAATGGCTCAGCTCGCTCTTGCTGTCAGTGAAATTCAGCTCTGCTTCCGAATGCTCCGCCTCCACTACATGTCCTGTCACCAGCTGCGAAGTTCTGTGATTATATGTTAATAAAACGTTCTAAAAAATTAAAATAAAAACGGGAGCGCTGGTCCAGCACACCAGAACACCATGAAATCTGCAGAGCCGCGCGCAGCCACGTTGAACCCGAGTTTAATTCGCTCATGACAAATTCATTCATTTTCTCAATTCATTCATGGACTCAGCTGCGGAGGATGAAGCGATCACTTGACTTTTGGCAAAAAAAAAAGAAAAGTCCAGATCAGGGATGAAGAAGGGGAATTTAATACATTTGTGTCACATACAAAACAGTTTTGCATCGCTTTGCAATTATTTCAACGAGAACCTGCGCGGCCGCTGCGGGCTGGGACGGGGGGGGCGTGGGTTAGGAGCGTGAGAAGTGAGAAGCTCTGTTTTTATTGGCTGGTTAACGGCGGGTCACTGTGGCTTTTTTGAAATTCTTATTTACCACCTGGAGAAGCAAGGGGACTATAGTTTTTTTCAGAGATTACTTTGTCTGACATCAGCCTGTCAGGAGATAGTGACAGAGTGAAGAAATATGTTAAAAAATATATTTTTAGACAACTTATGCCACGTCCTGACCAAACAGCTTTTCAACGGCAAAAAGGCTCGTCACGCACGCAAGTGGACGCACTGGACCCAGTGGTGTCCTGACCAGAACGAGAAGCTGCGGCGGTGTGGCGGCGGGGTGGTGTGGGAGGAGCTTACCGGTATACCGAGTCCTCACTGCACTCCGCCAGGCGAGGAGCTTTTTATTTCTGTCTCTGTAGAGCAGACTTGACTGGTCGTGAAGGACTTGTCGCGAACACACAGCTACAATGAGTTTCTCTTCCATAGTACATGACTCCGCGGGTTTTTTCTGTGTCCCACAAACAATACGTCACATAGTTGCGCAATACCCCCGCCCCCTCGTTTCCGCGTCACATAGGGACTCTCCCCCTCTCTCCTCCCCCCCGACTCTCCCTGATCAACCAGAGTTGAACGGCGTTTGAACGGCGTTTGAACGGCGTTTGAACGGCGTTTGAACGGCGTTTGAACGGCGAAAACTTCAGCAATGATCAACGCGTGCTTGGAGGCTGAAGCGGGTTCACGTGCACGGAAAACGCTTTTCCAGCACGCTCAACACGCACGTGACGTGACGCCGACGCCAAGACGCGGCTGGAGGCGCGTCCCCCATTGACTTTGCATGTAAACTGAACGCTCATGCAGTAGAAAACGCGTTTGGTCAGGATGTGGCTTTACAGACTGCCCTACAGAACTGCAGACTGTAGCTTTAATCATTCTTTTAAACATTGCCATTGATTTAGCCTCTTTAACATCATTCTCCAAATCGTTCCTGTTATGCAGATGATGTGCAGATTTAATTTAACGCTACTGGTAGTAGCTTTCAAACTTCTTGTATTGATTGTATTGAAATCGCAGTGGTTTAACCAGAACTTCCCATTTTTAAATGTAGGAAAGTAGGAGTGTTTTTTTTTTTTTGGTAAGGGCACTCGTTGTAGCTTTGATGCTTTGACATCAAAGTTCAGACCCACAGATAAAAACTTGTGAGTGACCTTTGTCAAAGATTTGAAATTTGATCAACGTATAGCCTCACATGGCCAGCATGTTTCAATTATTACTTTAAACAAGGTCAAGCTTCTTTTTTTTTTCCTTTTTTTTTTCGGTCCTGACCTGGAAAAAGCCTTTCATGTTTTTATCAACTCAAAGCTATGACTGTAACACTCTGTATGTAGGAATGTTCCAATCCGCCATCAGACATCTTCAGCTGGTCCAAAATGCTGCGGCCTGTTTTTTTACATTGCTCTGGTTGAATTTTCTCTCCAGTGCTTCCAGCCTGCGTTAAAACTGGTTTTAACGTCTTGTTGTTTTACAGTCTTGCCCCACCTTATTTAACTGACCTTTTTGCGAGTATGAGCGAACAATAAGATCAACTACGGTAATACTTCTTTATGGTTTGTTCCAAAGATCAAATACAAACGTTGGGGTGACAGGGCCTTTTGGGTTGCTGTACACAGATGCTCCATCACTGATCTGGACTTTTATTAATCTAATCTTAAAACCTTTTTATTCAGGCAGGCTTTTAACACCTAGTGGCTTTCTGACATTTTTGTATTGTTTTTATTGTTCTGATTGTTTGACACCACTCTATTCTACTCTATTCTTTTCTATTCTATGATCATAATGTAAGTTTTTCATTTGGTACAATATTTGTGAAGATAAAAAATAAGGCATTGCTCCCGTATAAAGGGAACGCTTCATGCAGTGGCGGTCCTAGCACAGATGGTGCTATTGGCTTCGAGCCTCCTCCTCCACCGCCCCCTCCCCAAACCTCCACACATTTGGTGTTGTTAAAACCACTTTTGTGCTTAAAAATAAATATCATTTTGTAAAAAAAATATCTACTTTGTAGTAGGTTTCTAATATCCAGTTTATCAGACCTTAGAGAACCTCTCAGAATGAGATGCATGTGAAAGTAATGGCTGGGGCAAAGCTCCGCGCTCGAGCGAGCGCCGCGCCACGCGCGTGTGCTGTGCGTGGGGGGTTCACAGCAGAGCTCAGCGTGAAGCAGCGTGTGGCTCCAACGTTTTCGCTCCAAATACTTGATGTCATTTGAGCAGAAGCAGGGCGGAGCGTTTAGCTACGGGACAAATTGAGGTCGCTGATTGGTCATTTGCTGACAGCCTACTGATTTGATTGACAGGTCGGGTCTGAGAAGAATGTCGGGTCTGAAGAAAAGGCAGAGGGCTGTGCAGCTTTGTTCTGTGTTTATATGTTAATAAAAAAGTCCTAAAAATTAAAATTAAAACAGGGAGCGCTGGTCCTTCAACCCACACAGCAGACAAGCACACCAGGAAATGTTTAGAACCTGCGCATCCACGTTGGACATGAGTTTAGTTCACTCGTGACAAGTTCATTCATTCCTCCTCATCGGAGGAGGAAGTGAATGGTGACCGCTTCAAGCGATTACTTGACTTTAGGCAAAAAAACAAAAGAAAAGGCCCGATCAGCGATAAAGAAGAGGAATTTCATTCATTTGTGTGTCATACAAAACAGTCCGCCACCAGGGCAGTTTATTGTGAGACACCGCGCGCGCGTGAGCGGTCGTAAAATTTGAGCTTGGCGCGTTCGCGCGAGCGTTCAAAGGCTTGTGCAAGCGGAGCTCGCACAGCGTGGCGCCGCGCGGCCTCGCGCTAGCGCGGAGCTATGCCTCGCCCTTTAGAAATTTATATGTGGAGCCGGTGAGAGGAGATGGGTTTCAGCATAAAGTTCAAATCAACAATTGACTAAAAGTGAATTTCTGCCATCCCCAAACAACTCGTCTCTAAACTCTCATCAGTTAGTTCCTCTGTTCTGTTAGAATTAACCTAGCCTGGTTAAAACCAGACCCTTGTCCTTCACTTCGCTTCGTACTAGGGTCTGGGACTTCTCCCATAGACAAGGATTTCTCCGGTAGATTTTTGACCGGACCAATCAGAGAACAGAAGGCAGAGTTTTGAACAACGTCGACTGACGTCGTCAGTTAAAATGGCTGCCGCCACGAAGGAATTTTCAAGAAAACAAGGTAAAAAACTATTATTTCTTTGCTGAGAAAAAATATATTTCTTAGCTGACGTTATATCAGAAGGGTTCCTGAGCTTAACAGTTAGGGATGCACCGATACCGATACCAGTATCGGGTATCGGGTCGATACCATGTGCGTTTACTCGTACTCGTACTCATAAAAGTGCTCCGATACCACAGGACCCGATACCAGTGTCATTTAAGTTTCATTTCGTTTTAAGTTTCATTTCGTTTTAAGTTTCATTTCGCTCAGTTTGTGCATAAACGCTCTAAACCAGTAGGCGGCGGAATCGAGCAACAGACTAAACGCCAGCCACATAAAAAAAAAAGTGTCACACATTGTTGATGAAAACCGAAACAGAATACAGTAACTGCTGGTAATGCAGAAATGCTGCTTTTCATTAAAAAAAACTTGCCCCTCACATTCTTACACCAGACCTAAACACACTACAGATACATATATAATTTGGCCAGCCATTATTTTATTTTTGTACAGTTAATTTTCATTCACATTTAGGTGAAAGATGTGGTGAGGCTGTTTGTTAAAAAAGATTCTGTAAGAGTTCAAATGTAAAACATTTTATTTTTTGTGCAAGTTTGGACATACAGATATGTACTATTATTTGCCAAGCCATTATTTTATTTTTGTACAGTTAATTTAATTTGCATTTAGGTGAAAGATGTGGTGAGGCTGTTTGTTAAGACTATGTAAGAGTTCAATGTAAAACATTTTATTTTTTGTACAAGTTTGGAGATTACCAATAGTAATGTACTTATGTTTGAAGTGTCTAATGAAAATAAACAGTTTAAGTTCATTAGAATGATTTTTTTCAAAAATATTAATTAGTACTTGGTATCGGTACTTGGTATTGGCAAGTACTTCAATGTAAGTACTTGTACTTGTACTCGGTTTTCAAAAATCTGGTATCGGTGCATCCCTATTAACAGTTCCTAAATCAATTCACGAAATGGTCAAATCTGCTGGATTTAAATTGTTTCGGTTTGACATTTTCCAAACAGCCTCGGGTGCGCTACGAAAATAAATTATAAAAAATCGAATTTTATCTCAAATGTTTCATCCAGGCCAACAGTCAGTAAATTAGAGCCATATAATTACACACTGGTAGCAGAAAAAATATCCACCGAGTGGTTTCTGAGCTATTTATCTGATAGCCTGGACCTCGCCAGGCTAAACTAACAAAACTCCGCCTTCTGTTCTCTGATTGGTCCGGTCAAAAATCTACCGGAGAAATCCTTGTCTATGGGAGAAGTCCCAGACCCTAGTACGAAGCGAAGTGAAGGACAAGGGTCTGGTTTTAACCAGGCTAGAATTAACCCTAATTTTCTACAAATTGAGAGCTACGGTACCTAACAGTTCAGAACATTTAAACAAAATCCTACTGTTAAATGGCTGAACTATCCCTTTAGTTCTATTATTCGAATCAGAGTACTGTATGCATATTAGATGATCACCTTATTTTCCGGACTATAGGTTGCACCGGATATAGGTCGTTCTATCCAATTATTGCCAAAAATTGGAAAAAAAAATCCATAAACGGGTGGCACCTAAATATAGGTCGCACCCACATCACCGCCAACGTAACGCGTCATCCACCGCTGACGTGACGCGTCATCGCTGAGACAACCCGGAAATGTGGACAAGTGTTTAGCTCTGTTGCAAATGTCTGCCACAGGAGCACACAGCAAGGCTTTTAAGAAGATTAACACGGTAAAAACAATTATTTGTTTGCTAAAAAATTATAGCTGACATTATAGCACAAGGGTTCCTGAGCTTAACCGTTCCTTAATAAATTCACGAAATTGTCTAATCTAAAATATACACGGAAATGAATCGAAGCTAACAGAACACGGTTGCGTCTCTAAAAACACGAATAAAAAAACGAATTTGATCTCAAATGTGTCATACAGGTCAACAGTTTGTAAATGAAACCCATTTAATTACACTCTCTAAGTTAAGAAAAAAATCAGCCGAATGGTTTATGTGCTATTTTTTATAATATACACGGAAATAAATCGAAGCTAACACGACACGGTTGCGTCTCTAAAAACATGAATTAAAAAACAAATTTTATCTCAAATGTCTCATACAGGTCAACGGTTTGTAAATTAAACCCATATAATTACATTCTGTAAGCTGAAAAAATATCCGCCGAGTGGTTTATGAGCTATTTATCTAAATAGTAGGTATCTGTTTACGGTAGCTAACTGCTAACAATGAAGCTAAAAGAATGATTTTTTAATCTCAAACATCTCATAAAGCTAGTCACTTGTAAATGTCCATACAGTGATTACATTCTGTAAGTTTGATAAAAATCTGTCCTGTGGTTCTTGACTTATCTTGCTAACAAACAGCTAACAAACACAGCAAACAGAAGTTACCTCCAGAGCAGGAGGCCGGGCAGCGACAGAGTCAGTCCGAGCAGAAGAGGCTTTTTTCGGACACATGAGCTGGAAACGGTCGGTGGACTCTCTGGAAGTGTCCCCTACATATCTGTCAAGTCTCCCGTTTTGGCCGGGAAACTACCGTATTTTACCCCCTTTCCCGTCGTGATCCCGAATTATTATTTTCCCGGAAATCTCCCGTATTATAATATTATTTAAAAAAAAAAAAAAAACATTCCGGTGCCTCTGTCACTAGTCTCGCGAGAACTGCCACCTGCAGTCGCCTCGGTGGCAGTTCTCGCGATGTTAGGGCTGGCGCGGTCAGGAACAAACCCGGAAAAACACAGAGATGGAAGTAACGAGAGAGAACGCGTCCCTGCCAAAAAAGTTAAGACTTCGTGTAAATATGTTGAAAAATGGGACAGCGAATTTACTTTCCTAAAGTTTATTACGCGTTTTTTAAGATTTGTAACCGCGACTTTAGTGTCTCTCTCTCATGGGGGAAGGAACGATGTCCGTCAGCATGAAAAATCCGTCAAGCACAAAGGTAAGCCTGTCAGATTGTGATCACATAACTGGTTTGAAAGAGGCTGATAGGTAGTTATTTTAGATTTCTTGTAAACCTGTCTTAAAATGTAAGGGGTTCTGGACTTTGGTTGGGCTAGTGCAGGGGTCTGCAACCTGCGGCTCTGGAGCCACATGCGGCTCTTTGGTCCCTCAGCAGTGGCTCTTCCAAGCTTTGATCAAAACTAACTTTAAACTGAATTTTATTTGTTCTTATAACAACAAAAAGGGCTAGTTTTAGCAGTTTTTCCTGTCATTTCCTTTGCAAATGTGTGAATACTAGAACTAATAGAAGGAGTAAAACATAAGTTAACTTTATTTATTCGAAGTAGGATATTTAATTTTTCCACAATTAAAATAATTTACCTAGACCTGCATAGTTCATTATTTTATTTTTTAATTGGGAAAGATCACATTATTTTTCCTTCTTTATGATAATCTGGTCTTTTTTAGTCTAAAATATAAAAATATCAACAAATCATTAGATATTTTCAGCTTTACAATGGCCAGAAAACTACCGGTCAGAAAATTGTCCTCTAACAAACTTAAAGTGGTCTGTGGGCCACCAGTTGAGAATCCCAGTTGTAGCAGGTGTTGTGGCTCCGGAAACGTTTAATTTAGTGAACAAAGGGGCAGAAATGGCTCTTTTGATCATAAAGGTTGCAGATCCCTGGGCTAGTGGGATGGCTCGGCGTACCCGGCAGAAAATTTCCCTTATTTTTAAATCCAAAACTTGACAGGTATGGTCCCCTAGCGGACAAAAGTGGTACTGCACCATTTTTTGCCAAAATGAAAAACGGTCATATCTGAGACAAAAATGTGTCTAAAAATATGGGGAAAATCCATAAATAGGTCTCACCTCATAGGTCGCAGGGCATGCAAATTAGGCAAAAAACCGCAACCTATAGTCCGTAAAATACGGTACTATCACCAGCCTCCTAAAGGCAGACCTGGAGGACCCAAGGTGGACCTCCACACCACCCCTCCCCCCACCTCCAACACCCGGGACACCCCCCGTCAGAAAGTACACAGGTGCTCAGAGAACTAATGAATATGTTTTGTTGAATTGACTCAGATTTTTGTTTCAGGGATGATCAAACTTATTTGCAACATTGAATAATTTGAAGTAAATCCAAGAATTTTTATGAAGAAGCAAAAAGTGTCTTTATAAGTTTTAAAGCCAATAAAATAAAAGATCACAGAGGAACAAACCTTAGCTTCAACCCATAATTTTACCAAAACAAACGGATATAATATACAAAACAATTTACTAGCAAAATGCTGTGAATCTGTAAATTTACACACATTTACAGTTTGAGTCTGTAAAAGTCTCAGATATGAAACAAAGGTGGGTTTATTTTTAGGATGAAACAGTTGGTTTGTTTTGTTCTCTGGGCTGCACCAGGCGGGTGGGGCTGTGTTTGTTTGGCTTTATTTACTTACATAATACACACCTGCTGTCATTGGGCACCGGGATGGCATCGGCCGGACTTTCAAAATAAAGCTCCGCTTCCTGCTGATGCTCGGCCTGTAAAGCACCAGGAGTGTTACAAACCGGATCCGTTCAATTCAATCCAGAGTATTATCCAGATTATTATTCTGGTTATTATTCAGATTATTATTCAGAGTATTTTTTCAGTTTATTAACGCTGAGAAGTGAAATGTGGGAGATAATGTTTTTGCCTGTGTCTGTGTTTGTTTGGCTGTTAGCAGAATATATTGTGTACCAGATTGCACAGAAAGATTCAGAATAAAGTCTGGAGGTTCGTCAATGATCAGTTATCGCACGAGTCAGCAGAGTTTTAATTAAATAACTCATAAATGTGAATCGGTTGCTTCAGAATGGACAAACAATGGCCTGATGTGTCATAAACTGAATATATTTCTCACATCTGGCAGCACGGTGGCACAACTGGTAGAGCTGCTGCTTCTCAGCGAGCAGGTCCCCGGTTCAAATCCCGGTCCGGGGGCCTTTCTGGGTGGAGTTTGCATGTTCTCTCCGTGCATGCGTGGGTTTTCTCCGGGTGCTCCGGTTTCCTCCCACAGTCCAAAAACATGCATGTTAGGCTGATTGGTAACTCTAAATTGACCCTGGGTGTGAGTGAAACAGGTCCCTCTTGTAAATGAGTCCCCGTGGCTCAACGAGGCTATCCTGTATAAATAAAGGTTGAATGAACATCTGGCGGTTTTTTCCTTTCATAAGTTGCTTTATTTTGCCTGTTTGGCAGTGGGCCAAGTGATTACAGCAAAGTGATTGAAATATTATTACGTTCTTCAAAGTGGGCTGACTAGAGGCTGGAAAAGTTTAAAATATTAGTACAGGTGATCCCCGACTTACGAACGAGTTCCGTTCCTACGCCCGTTTGTAACATATCTGTCAAGTCTCCCGTTTTGGCCGGGAAACTACCGTATTTTACCCCTCTTTCCCGTCGTCATCCCGAATTATTATTTTCCCGGAAATCTCCCGTATTATAATATTATTTAAAAAAAAAAAAAAACATTCCAGTGCCTCTGTCACTAGCCTCGCGAGAACTGCCACCTGCAGTAGCCTCGGTGGCAGTTCTCGCGATGTTAGTGTTGGCAGCGGGAACAAACCCGGAAAAACACAGAGATGGATGAATGTAACGAGAGAGAAGGCGTCCCTGCCAAAAAAGTTAAGACTTCGTGTAAATATCTTGAAAAATGGGACAGCGAATTTACTTTCCTAAAGAAGAGTAGGGTGGGGCACAATTACGCGTTTTTTAAGATTTGTAACTGCGACTTTAGTGTCTCTCATGGGGGAAGGAACGATGTCCGTCAGCATGAAAAATCCATCAAGCACAAAGGTAGGCCTATCAGATTGTGATCACATAACTGGTTTGAAAGAGGCTGATAGGTAGTTATTTTAGATTTCTTGTAAACCTGTCTTAAAATGTAAGGGGTCCTGGACTTTGGTTGGGCTAGTGCAGGGGTCTGCAACCTGCGGCTCTGGAGCCACATGCGGCTCTTTGGTCCCTCAGCAGTGGCTCTTCCAAGCTTTGATCAAAACTAACTTTAAACTGAATTTTATTTGTTCTTATAACAACAAAAAGGGCTAGTTTTAGCAGTTTTTCCTGTCATTTCCTTTGCAAATGTGTGAATACTAGAACTAATAGAAGGAGTAAAACATAAGTTAACTTTATTTATTCGAAGTAGGATATTTAATTTTTCCACAATTAAAATAATTTACCTAGACCTGCATAGTTCATTATTTTATTTTTTAATTGGGAAAGATCACATTATTTTTCCTTCTTTATGATAATCTGGTCTTTTTTAGTCTTAAAATGTAAAAATATCAACAAATCATTAGATATTTTCAGCTTTACAATGGCCAGAAAACTACAGGTCAGAAAATTGTCCTCTAACAAACTTAAAGTGGTCTGTGGGCCACCAGTTGAGAATCCCAGTTGTAGCAGGTATTGTGGCTCCGGAAACGTTTAATTTAGTGAACAAAGGGGCAGAAATGGCTCTTTTGATCATAAAGGTTGCAGATCCCTGGGCTAGTGGGATGGCTCGGCGTACCCGGCAGAAAATTTCCCTTATTTTAAAATCCAAAACTTGACAGGTATGGTTCGTAACACGAAATTGCGTACGTCGGAAAACACACGAGCCGCCATTTATACACGTACATGTACGGTACAAAACAATTACAGTACCAAGTTACCAAGCACTTTGCCTATCCTAACACAGTACCCTACATAATTATCCAAAAACACATACAGTACATTTGGAGACAAAATAAAAAAAGTAATTTCTTACTTTGAGCTGGTCAAGCCTGTCTCCGTCTTTTTGCACGTTAGCTCGTTGCACGTCTGAGCTCTGCAGCTTCGTGCTGCTTCACGCGGTCCAAACTGTTTACAGAAAGGACTGTTAGCATGTTAACTCCATACATAATGAAGGAAAAAAGAGTGAATAACTTATTGGGAGCCGTTTCTCCGCGGTGTCCATCCAAAAGGCTGCGCGCGTTAGAATTTTAGCCCCTCCAATAGCTGCGCGCGTTAGCATGTTAGCCCCTCCAAATGGCTGCCGCAGCTGTTTCTCCGCGTTTTAGCATGTTAGCTCAGTGTCCATCCAACATCTGAGGCTGCCAAGCGGACACTGAGGCGAGCTCCGCCGCCCGTCGGCTCCGTGTCCCCGGTGGGACGTTAGCATCCACCCGTCCATCCTACAGCTAGGCTTGTTAGCATGTTAGCTTGTTGCTCCTCCGGTCCAGCTTGCTGTCTGCTGCTTCACGCGGTCCACAGCGTCATTTTCCTTCATCCATCCGTCCCTCCGCAAAACCGCCGTTCAGCTCCCAGCTCATGTATCCGAGCGCAACAACCTCTGATCGGACACGGTCCGTCCGAAGCCGGCTATCGGGGCCAAAGCTAACTGGCTAAACTGGCGGGCACTGCCGAAAACTGACTGCCGAAAACTGGCAGAAACTGGCGGAAACTTCGTAAATCGGCTTTAAAATAATAATAATAATAATGTCCTTTTCTGTCATCTGTGTATGTTTCCCATACACAGACGAAATTCGTCTCTGCATTTAACCCAACCACCACCAGGTGGTGCAGTGAGCAGCCAGAAAGCGCCCGGGGAGCTAGAGATAATACTTTATTTATAAAGCTATTTGAAACAACCACAGCTGCAACAAAGTGCTGTACACATGAAATCAAGAACATTTAAACACATACATTTATTATTATTATTTTAATTTTTTATTTCATATTTTTATTAATATGATGCATTCGTAAAGTCGGATTGCCGTGAATTGAGACCGCTGTAAGTTGAGGACTACCTGTATATTATTTTGATACAGTAATGACTCAAATACTTGAAGGTAAATACAGAATAAAATGGCCGCCACTGTTTACAAATAAAAAAACTCTCAGGTTGGACTGATGCCACAAGTCTCCTATTTTTCTTAGCCCTACATTTATTCTGACACTGATGTCAGCAGGGCCGGGACATTGCTCCAGTTAATGGAGGTGCAAGACCAGGATTGGGGTCAGGATTGGGGTTCAGAACGGTTCTCTGCAGACTCAGCAGAACCAGTCTCAGGTGAAGCTGCAGCTCCTCAGTCTGTAGCACTTCGGCTGTTTGTGCATCAGCGGTCAGACAGGACAAACTGTGTTTGTGCATCAGAGGTCACTTCCTGTCGCTCCTCACCTCGCCGTCCTGTGGTGTGGCACTGTGGGCGGGTCTAACAGACCTGGCCCCGCCCACTTCACAGTCAGCCTGTCATCATGAGCTGATGTTAGTCATGTTGTGCTGATACTGATCACACGCTGGTGTTGCTGTCAGTCTTTATAACGTTTGTGTTTAAATTTAAATTAAATATTCGATTTGAAAAGTCGAACCTGTTCGTGCGTCGACCTTCATCAGGTCTGTAGAGGTTGAGTTTTTCATCTTCTGTTGGCGTTACTTTACACAGCTTGACATGGCTTGTTATGGCAAGGCCCACGGTAGATTGAGGTCAGTGCTGCGGTCTCATAATCCTGAGGCTGCAGGTTCGAGCCCAGGTTGTGTCAGGAAGGACCTACCACAACAGTGGTAGGTCTCATCAGCAACAACGATGAGACGGACTACAGGAACGAGGTGAGCCGCTTGGCCTTGTGGTGCGGACACAACAATCTCACTCTCAACGTGGAGAAGACAAAGGAGATTGTCGTGGACTTCAGGAAGAGGGATGCACAACATGCCCCTCTGACCATCAACAGCACCGCAGTGGAGAGAGTGGACAGCACCAAGTTCCTGGGAGTGCACGTCTCAAAGGACCTGTCCTGGAGCAGGAACACTGCAGCACTGGCCAAGAAGGCTCACCAGCGCCTCTACTTTCTCCGCAAGCTGAAAAGGGCTGGAGCTTCAACCCCCATCATGTGCACCTTCTACAGGGGTGCCATAGAAAGTGTCCTGACCAGCTGCATCACGGTGTGGTTTGGTGCATGCACTGCATCATGCCGCAAGAGCCTCCAGCGCATCGTGAAAGCAGCTGAGAAGATCGTCGGCACCTCCTTGCCCTCACTGCAGGACTTACACAGCAAACGCCTCACTCGGAAAGCCCACTGCATGGCAGGTGATCCCACACACCCACTACACAGCCGCTTTAGACTGCTGCCATCAGGGAGGAGACTGAGGAGTCTCCAGGCTCGAACCAGCAGACTGAGAGACAGCTCTGTTCATCAGGCAGTCAGAATGCTAAACCAGGGTATCCGCGGGGTTGTAAAAGGTATTAAAAGGTAGTAAATGAAATTAACACAAATTAAGGCCATTAAAAAGTATTAAAAAGTAATAAACGTCATCTGACGAGGTATTAATTTTTTAAAACACACACAACTATATTTTTCTTGTTCTGTCGTCTAAAAAAAGGTCTGTGAATTTATTTATCTTTTCTAATTTTATGTTCCAAGTAGGACCTTAGCTAAAAAAAGACGTCATATTGTCAGTCAGTGTGCGCGCACCTACAGCTGGCCGAGGCTGAGGCATGTCTGTAAAAAGAAACAGGAAAGGATCGCGGCTTTATCCTCCGACATTTTACAAGAAATTTACCTAAACAATTGTTTGTTAGCTCGAAATTATAGCAAAAGGTGTGTCTCAGTCTACCGTTTTCTTAATAAATGTACTTTAATGGTTAAATCGGCTTTATTAAAAAAAAAAAAGTGTTGCTGCCTGTGTGCACCGTGATCGTTCAGCGGTGAAAAGAAAAAGGAGCGCGGCTCGTTTCGCCGTCATTTAACAAGAAAATTACCTAAACAATTCTTTGTTAGCTCGAAATTATAGCAGAGGTGTGTTTCTGTCTATCATTTTCTTAATAAATGCACTTTAATGGTCAAATTAGCTGCATTTCGCCACCGTGGTGCAGCTGCTGCTGGATTGAAGGTTCAAGCAGAGAGGTGGGGAGAGTATGGCAGGCCGATTGGGTCATTAATAGCTAGTGAAGATTCTCAGTCATCCAGGACATGGTGAATTCTAAAAAGTGCAATAAAAAAACAAAGTACAGTATAGTATAATAGTATAATAAATAGTATAATAAATAAAGTCCAGTTGTTTTTGTCTTGAACTTTTTTAAATTTGTCATTATAGGCACGTTTTCCTATTACATGATACAACAGCCAACAGCATGCCATACTATTACTACTGGGGCCATCAGGAACTGCTGTTTTTTTTTTTTTTTCAGTCAGAATGAATGGAAACGGTCATATTTCAGTCAAATGGTTTATAAATATGGGAAAAAATCTATAAATATGTCACTTCGTCCTATAAGTTGCAAGGCATGTAAATTATGCAAAAAACTGCAACTTACAGGATGAAAAATACAGTATTTATTATTTTTCTCCCTCTCTTTTTGAATTATGCATGTGTTCAGTGTTGAATTATTTTAACTAAACTGTTCTGTTTTCAAGTTTTCAGTTTTTTGTTTGCCATTAGAGATATGTTATGTGTGGGAACAATTAAACTTTTTCTCTTGGGTTAGATTTAAATAACAAATAGGTCAGTGCTTTTATTGAGGCAAGAAGCAAATTGATGTACTGTATCCAGTAATTGTTATAAAACTACATTTACTACCAAAGTTTAGGAAGAAAATGACAGTAATCTTATCACTTTACAATTAGTTGCATGGAACTGAAGTACAACAGGTTGCCGCTACGGTTACAGCTCGGTGCCGTGATGGTATTAAAAAATATTTTGATGGTATTAAAAAGGTATTAAAAGGTATTAAATTCAACTCTAGAATTTCTGCATATACCCTGTAAACACTCTGCCTGCTCTGCCTCCCCTCCCATTTGAACTGCCTTAACACAAAAAACTTTCTCACACATTACCACTCAACACAAAGATTTTAACACTGGACTCTGTGTCATCAAACGGGTTATTCACTAAACTCTCGGTCATGTACTCATTCAGTTTGCACTACTTCTCATATTTGCACTAATGTTTGTATTACATTACTGCCTATAGTCATACTACTGTTTACATTCACTGTTTACATTTATTAATACGGTTTACATTTACTACTACTGCTTTACATTTATTACTACTGTTTACATTTACACTACTTTTATCTATACTACTGCAGATACATATATAGCATTCTCTGACTAGCCTTATCTAAGGATGCCAAATGTGCCTTATGTGCCTCACTGCATATGCCACTTTGCCTCTATACCAACATCAACTACCTCATACATATACTGTGTACATTAACTTATATGCTGCTGTGCCACTCTTTGCAAATGTCAATGCTAGAACCTTCAGTTTATTTTATAGATATACTTTTTATACTTTTTATACTACTATGTAAAAACTCAGGACAGTATTACACTTTTATTATTTCATTTTATGCTTATGTTCATTGGGTGTTTGGTGTTTCAGGGGTGTTTGGTGTTTCAGTGTTGGTGTAAATTTTCATACTTTTATACTATTATGAAAAACTCAGGACAGTGTTACACTTTTACTATTTTATGCTTATGTTTATTAAATGTTTTAGTGTTTAGTGTTTAGATGGTTACTGTTGCACCGAGGGACTGAGAGAAACGCAATTTCGGTCCTGTGTATGTCCTGTACATATTGCAGTTCTGACAATAAAGTTGACTTTGACTTGACTTTGAAGGACATGAAACTATTTCCAAATCTTAAAGGGTTCACTCAACTCCTGCAGAGGGGAGCAGCCGAAAGAAAAACAGTAACAGCATGGCTAGTTATGGATTTGGGCAATCATGACCTGTGTTTGTCTGTTAGCACAATATCTCATGAACCGCTGAATTTAATGAAACTCTCGGAACGTAACCATTGGTCGAACATCTGTAACAGATCAACTTTGGAGTCAACCAGACTGAAAATGGCCACCACAGCTGAACTGAGTATAACGACTTTAATGCGCTAAAGTTTAGTGTGATGGTAGCTGAGTTCATAGATAGCACACAAACGTTGTTAAAAACTGGCAGTGCTGACAGCAATTCATCACCTGAACACAAAACACAAACAACAAGCTTAAATGAGCAAAATCACAACTAAAACCTAAACATACAGAAATAATAGCTGCAAGCTAAACTGAGAAGAGCTGTTGCTACAAGCTAAATTAACAAAAACTGTAGTTAAAATATATCAAAAGCCAACTACCGGTAGATTCCATCATTGTCATATTTTGAGTAAATATAACATTCTGGATTTTACGAATTTTATAAAGTACAATGTTTTAAAATTGATTTTTAAGTGTTTAAATGGATTTGCACCTACACCATTAGGTGATTGCATACAGAGACTGCACGACAATAGCAGATCTACTAGAGCGGCTTTGAATGGAAACTGTAAATTCCCCTTTAGAAGAACCACTTTTGCACAAGGTTCCCTGTCAGTGAGAGGATCTACAGTTTGGAACTCTCTTCCAGCTATTATAAAATCCACAACCAGTTTCAATATGTTTAAAAAGCAAACAAAACTCTGGTTATGTCAAAAACAGAACTGTATCCATTTTTGACATATTACATTTCTCTGTTTTGTATTCATTATGTTGTGCTATTTTAAATGATTACCACTTCAAATTATTATTATTATTCTAAGCCCATCTAGGGACAAGTGCTGCGAATTAGCTGTTGCTATTGCACTATGATGCAAACATGGGACTGCGGGTTTACTCAATTTGTCTATGTCGATGTGTGTCTGTCCCTATCAAATAAATAAACAAACAAAAAACAAACAAACAAAAGTTTTAATTTGCAAAACTGTAGCTAGAAGCTAAAATTACCAAAACCATATCTACTTTGTAAAAGCTAAAATTAAAAAGCAACATCTACAAGCTAAAATAGCAAACTCATTGCCAAAAGAAATAGAGAAACAGTTTCCAGCCATCCATCATCTTGTTCTGGACTCAGGTCTCGGGGGCAGAATATTGAACAGGGAGGTCCAGACATCACTCTTTCCACAGCCTCTTCCAGCTCTTCTTGGAGGACTTCAAGGAGTTTCCAGACCAACCAAGAGACATAGCCTCTCCAGGTGTCCTGGGTCTTTCCTGGTGTATCCTATCAGTTGGACATGCCTGAAGCACCTCCCTAGGGAGGCACCCAGGGAGCATCCTTACCAGATGTCTGAACCACCTCAACAGGCTCCTCTGGATGTGGAGGAGCAGCGGTTCTACGAGTCTCTCTTGATAACTGAACTTCTCACCCTATCTCTAAGGGAGAGTCCATCTCCCCTGCAGAGGAAACTCGATTCAACCTCCTGTATCCACGATCTCATTATTTCTGTCTCTACCCAGAGTTCATGACCATAGCTGAGGGTAGGAACATAGACTGACCGGTGAACAGAGAGCTTTGCCTTACAGCTCAGCTCCCTCTTCACCACAATGGGCCGGCACAGAGTTCGCAATACTGCAGATGTTGCACCAATCCATCTGACAATCTCACGCTCCATTCTTCCCTCACTGTGAATGAAACCCCGAGATACTTGAACGCCTCCACTTGAAGTAGAACTTCACCCTCGACCTGAACAGAACAGTCCACCCTTTTCCAGTTGAGGACCATGACCTCAGGTTTGGAGGTGCTGATTCTCATCCCAGCTGCTTCACACTTGATTGTGAACCACTCCAGTGAGAGCCGAAGATCATGATGACGCCAACAGGACCACATCATCTGCAAAGAGCAGAGAAGAAATCCTGAGGCCACTGAACCGGACTCCCTCCACCCCCTGGCTGCACCGAGAAATTCTGTCCATAAAAGTTGTGAACAGAATCTGTGACAATGAGTCAAACTCCCACCCTGAAGGGGTCCGACTTACTATTCGGAATGTGAACCAAACCATTGCACCACTTGTATAGGGACTGAGTCTGTAACAACGAGTCCCCAATCCCATACTCACGGAGCACCCCCCACATGTACCCCAAGGAACACGGTCAGATGCCTTCTCAAAGTCCACAAATCACATGTAGACTGGATGGGCAAACTCCCATGGCCCCTGAGGACCCTAGTGAGGGTAAAGAGCTGATCCATTGTTACACAGCCAGGACGGAATCCATATTATTCCTTCTGGATCTGAGGTTCGACCAACAATCGGACTCGCTTCTCCAGTACCCCTGAATAGACCTTACAGGGAGGCTGAGGAGAGTGATGCTCTGTAATTGGAGCATCCAGAAACAGTATACTGTAGCTAAAATGAACAAAACTACATTATAGAGAACAAGAGAAAAGTATCTACAACTTTAAATGAGCTATTTGTAAAAGTTAAAATGAACAAACCCGTAACTATACGCTAGAATTATCCAGTCATGCAAGTCAACATTTGCTAAACTGTAGTTAAAAAGGCTAAACATTAGCTTAACTGCAGCTAAAAGTAGCATGAAAGGACAAAGACAACCAGAAACTGAAAATTATTTCAAAGAGATTAAGTTTTGCAGGAATTGAAGAAATCTGAATAAAGTTATATGGGGAAAATATTAGTAAATAATGTTAACTACAGTATTTTCTGGTGTATAGGTCGCACCTGTGTATAGGTCGCATTGTCCAATTATCACCAATAGATTGGAAAAATCCCTAGATAGGTCGCACTGGTGTATAGGTCGCACCTACGTTTAGCTCTGCTGCAAATGTCTGCCACAGGAGCGCACAGCAAGGCTTTTAAGAAGATTAACACTTAAAAACAATTATTTGTTTGATAAAAATTATAGCAAATATATGTCTGAGCTGAACTTTTCCTTAATAAATGAACGTAATTGTGAAATGAGCTGGATTTAAAAATTTGTTTCGCCGAAAGTGATAAGCCATATATAGGTCGCACTGGTGTATAGGTCGCAGGCCTTGAAAAAAACCATAAAAAAGGTGCGACCTATACGCCAGAAAATACGGTAATCTGAAAAATATAAAAGTTACAAAAACGAAATTTCACAGAACATCATTCCTGATAAAGATGAACGTTTGGATTTATGAACTGCTAAAGTAGCACAAAGTCCTCAGAAGTATTTAGATTGTAAAAATTAAAGGAAAAACAATAAAGGGAAAACAGCTGATTCAGCATTTACACAAATAGAGCTACAGTGTGTAGAGTTGTGTAGTCGAGTCCTAATTATCCAGTTTTCAAAATAATCTTTGCTTTAATTTCATTCCTCAGCCTCCATAATGAAACAATCTTTCCAATAAATATAAGATTTCCTTCAAACGTTTCCTGTCAACTAAAACCCTCAAAGTTTCCTTCATGTCTTATCGACAGTTCTGTTAATCTTCACTGGATAAAATCTGGTGTTTTCTCTGGTTTTAGTGAGGATGGGCATCAGGATGCTGAGAGGCTGCAGGATCGGCTGACTGACGCTCGCTCGGAGCGCCTGAGCTGATTGGCTGTTGGGCGGTCATGTGATTTATGGTTTAATGGCTCTGCTGTTGTCCCTGGCCTCCTAAATGTGTGTTTTATGTGAGCGCTGTCATGCATTATAGATGCACCCCTCCCCCCTCTGTAGCACAGCCTGCACCCTCCTCATCCTCCTCTTCCTCTGAAAACCACCTGGCCCCTTCAGCCAATCAGAAAGCAGCTTGTTATGACCAGTCAGTCTGGATTAGGGTCCAGTTATTGATCTGTTTTATTTGTTTCTGGTGCTTTTATTTTGAAAAATAAATCTAATGTAATAATCTTTGGAGAAGTCTTTTCAGAATAAAACACTTGTGTAGTATTTGAGCTTTAAATCTCAACATTTCTGAGAATTTGGGGTTTGATTGAAGACATTGTTAATTAGTCTTTTAACTTGTCAAAAGAATGTTTCATCAATAAGTGAAGGTAAAGGTTTGCAGCTCTGCTCTGATTGGTCAGTAGCCTCATCAGGCTCCGCCCACAATCCACTGCTGCTGAAATGTAACATTTTGACAGTTTTTCATTAACTACAGACTAATTTTTCTACAGATTTTCAAACAGTCCTGGTACCATCAACATCAAAATGTGGGTGGTAAAGGTGAAACACCCACACCTGCCTCCACCCTCATTTGCTCCACTGGGCTCTTGAGCAAGGCCCTCAACCCCCCACCAACTGCTCCCAAAAAACAGGTCTCCCTTGAAAATGAGTTCTCGTGACTCAATGAGACTACCTGTATAAATAAAGGGTAAATGGAAAAAAAGAAAACAGGACTTCTGTTGTTATTAGACCCTGCCCACATGTCAATTAGCCACTTAGCTTTAGCTGTTTTCTGCAGGTGGAGCAGCTGGATGTTTGGTTGTCAGAACAAAACTCTATCGAATGTATGACCCCGAGCCGAACCGTTTGAGTCAAATCAAAGATTTTATTTTTAATAGAATCTGCAGCTCAGGTGTTTGTTTCATCATCAGCTCTCAGATAAAAACAAACAAACTTAAACACTTCAGATGCTTCACATCCTAGAAACAAACATAATCCTAAAATAATATAAATGATTATTCAGCAGAAAGTCCCGCTCAGTTTTTGGACCTGTTTTGTGAAACTCAGAACTTGTTTGTGTTTCAGTCTTCTAATGTAGTTAAAGTTTATTAACTAAATAATAAATAGCATATGTTGTGTTAAAAGCACTTCTTCCATATCTGATTAAAGAAAACATTTGAAAAACGTACGTGTTTTTATCTGAAAATCTCTAGAGCGATTTTTAGAAAATGTTGCAGTCCCTGAGGATCATGGGAAATGTAGTTTTTTTATTTTGCAAATTTGGTGGTAATCTGGACTGATCGGTTGCATCGATTCAGACGAGCTTCACGGTCTTCACAGAGAGGAGGAGTCTGGGTAATTTTGGCTCCATTTTGGACCAGAAGTGATGTAGTTTCTGAACCTGAAATCGATCCATGAAAGTGTCACCATGGCAACAAAACGACACGCCTCCAACAGGACCAAAAGGAAATCGCTCATCTTCATCAGAACGTTTAGTTTACGCTCACGACCTTTGACCTCACAGCAACAACCCCGCCCCCACACATAGACTGTTTCAGATATTTGGATCTTGAACCTTCAGTTAGTTCTAGTTGTTCGTGCCTTCTTATAATCTCTTTACCTTGTTATAATTATTTTTGATAAAATCTCACATTACGAAGGACCAGGTTTGATTTGTTTGATCTTCCTCCGATAAGTTTTTATTCTTGTGGGCGTTTCTGTGTGTGTGTGTGTGTGTGTGTGTGTGTATTTGTTATTTTGTAAGGCCAATTTTCCCAACACTTACTACTTTGTGAGGATCAAATCCCAGGACCCATAAGAAGAGGTGCCGTGGTGGGTTAGGGGTTACGTTTAGAGTTAGGTATGTACTGGTAATTATTAAGGTTAGAGCTAGTGATGCACTGGTTAATGGTTAGGTTTAGAGTTAGGTATGTGCTAGTACTGGTTAGGTTTAGGGCTTGGTATAGGTTTAGTGTTAGGAGTGTGCTAGTAATGGTTAGGTTTAGGGTTAGGTTTGTACTGGGATTTGTCTTGTGCGGTAGGAGATGCTGTGGTCTGCTCCTTACACACACCCAAGAACCTTTACAAGCGCTAAAGGCTCCTGAACATTTATTTGGTCTTTTTAAACCCCTCAATCTTATCTGGACTATTGCCCTGGCCTTGGTATCTTGTGAACTGTGGGATTAATACATGCATTTGGATTTAGTCTGGATAATTTGGGAGATCTGTTCATCTATTGAAATATTTTGTTTATTGGTACAATGAATGGATTGATGACATTGATGACAGTTGTTTTTGTTTTGTTTTTGTACATATTGTAAATATCATTTAATACAAAGCACCTTATGCACTAGTTTTCTGTCCTTGTGTTCTTAAATGCAAATGCAACCATAACCCTTTCATGAGGCGAACATTAGAACCTTCTGATAACTGGCCTGCTACTAATACTGTTGAGTGATCACCGCTTTGCTGATCTTTTGCATTTACATCATATATGCTACACTCGGTATAGGTTTAGAGTTAGGAGTGTGCTAGTAATGGTTAGGGTTAGGTTTGTACTAGTAATGGTTAGGGTTAGGTATGTACTGGTTATGGTTAGGTTAGAGATGTACAGTATTGGTAATGGTTAGGTTTATAATTAGGTATGTAATGGTAATGGTTAGGTTTAGGGTTAGGTATACTGTATATGCAGGTAAAGATTAGGTTTAGGGTTAGGTATATGCTAGCCTGGTTAAAACCAGACCCTTGTCCTTCACTTCGCTTTGTACTAGGGTGTGGGACTTCTCCCATAGACAACAATTTCTCCGGTCGATTTTTGACCGGACCAATCAGAGAACAGAAGGCGGAGTTTTGTTAGTTTAGCCTGGCGAGGTCCAGGCTATTCAGATAAATAGCTCAGAAACCACTCGGTGGATATTTTTTCTGCTACCAGTGTGTAATTATATGGCTCTAATTTACTGACTGTTGGCCTAGATCAGGGGTCTGCAACCTTTTTGATCAAAAGAGCCATTTTTACACCTTCATGCACTAAATTCAATGTGTCCAGAGCCGCAACAACCTGCTACAACTGTTATCAACTGGTGGCCCATGGGCCACTTTAAGTTTGTTGGAGGAGACTTTTGTGGCCAGTAAGGGGTGACCTTATAAAGCTAAAAATATCTAATGATTTTTAATATTTATTGATACTATTACAATTTAAGACGAATGAAAAGGCCAGATTCTTGTAAATTGTGAATGGAAGTCTATGAAAAGTCCATGTAAAGATAGAAAGACAAACGTGTGTGTGTGTGTGTGTGTATCTTTATTAGCCAATGAACCAATAAAAGCCATCCTTGATTAATTAGATCTTTGCTCCTCATTAGATACCGACTCATTTAATTTGTCCTCCTGGCAGCTCCGTAAAGATCTACTTTCAGAGGAGGGCTCTGAGTTCTGGGGTGGTTCCGGTGGTTTTCAGAACCTTTAACGGTTCTGGTTTTGTGCTTATATTCTCACAGACTCACTGTCAGATAGAGGCTGAAAACAGTTTTTAATTTGTGGATTTGAAACTAATCTCAGAATCTGAGGACGACAGGGCTGATGGGCTGCAGCGACGCGTTCATGGACAGGAAAACGTAGGATTTTAGGGTTGCTTCCAGTTATTTCTGATCATCATTACATAATTTCTGTTTGGAACAAGTAATAATAGTTTTATTTTATTTTATACATAAACATAAAAAGAAAGCTATCCTGATGCATGCTCAATAATCTAGGTAGAAAAATCTAAAAAAAAAGTTAAGTCTGGTCCTCTGGACATTCAAAAAACAAAACAAAAACAAATAATAAACAAAAAAAGTAAAAACGTTTTGTCTAAAAAATGTGTTCAGAGAACACATTTGGTTTTCTTTTTGTTTCTCTCTTTTAGAGAAGACGAAACTGGTACAGAATTTTTAGAGAAGACAATCTTGATTATTATTATTTTTTAGATTCCAGTTTTGTTTGAGTTCTCATCCCCTGTTTGCAGCTCCTGAAGAAGTTTCTTCTCCTCAGCTGCATGGCTCCTTCCTCTTGCTGTGTTTAAGGACCAAGGCTGCCAGAGGACGACGCTGAAACTTTACCTACTTAAAGTGTTCAGCTCCTTGGAGATGAGAATCTATTTCCTGTTCCGAGTTTGGAACCTAGCTTTGTTGTCCAGCCTGAGTTTGCCTCGACCCATCATCATAAGACCAGTCGTTCTTAGACAGACATTTGAGGCCTCTCCAGGCCTGAACCGTTTTCTCCTGCGTCCAGGCCTTTAATTACAGGTAGTCCTCGACTTACGGCGGTCTCGACTTATGACGATTCGACTTTACGAACGCGCTCCCCTTGAAAAGCATTGTTCGAGTTATGCTGTTTATGCGCCTTTACAGCAGAAAATACGATACCGAAACGAAACTTAGGGGAGCTTGAAACTTACAGGAGGGAAGGGGGAGCTGGAAACAAAACTCAGGGGAGCTTGAAACTTAGAGGAGGGAAGGGGGAGCTGGAAACAAAACTCAGGGGAGCTTGAAACTTAGAGGAGGGGGTTTCCACTGACGTGCTCAGTAGAAGCTGAGGAAATACAGGAGGAGCGGAGCGGAGGACAGCCGAGCAACGAGCTAACATGCTATTAATGAGCTAACATGCTAACAGACGTTGCTGTAAACGCTGTGGACCTCGTGAAGCAAGCTGCAGAGCTCGGAGGTGCACGAGCTAACATGCTAGGAAGAAATGACCAGCTCCCAGTAGGAAATTACCTCTTTTTTTCCCCTTTCATTATGGCTCCTAAATGTATGTGGTTTTTGATAATTATGTAGGGTAATGTGTTAGGATAGGCTAAGTGCTTGGTAAAATACAGTACTGTATGCATGAGGTGCTTGGATGTATGAGGTGCCCTTTGGATGTATGAGGTGCCGTTTGGACGTATTTTCGACTTACGGCGATTTTCATGTTACGAACGGGCGTAGGAACGGAACTCGTTCGTAAGTCGGGGACTACCTGTACTGTAAATACTGTAAATAAATGAATTTGTTCCTTCTTACTTTAAGGCCACCTATTTTCGACTTACGGCGATTTTCATGTTACGAACGGGCGTAGGAACGGAACTCGTTCGTAAGTCGGGGACTACCTGTACTGTAAATACTGTAAATAAATGAATTTGTTCCTTCTTACTTTAAGGCCACCTGAGTCTTCCTGGGCTTCCGTTAACACCGCTCTGAGGAAACTTGAAACTGAGGAATTAAAATTTTATTTTAATGAGAACAAACAAACAAACAAACAAACAAACAAACAAAAAAACAATGCAGTTTGATCTTTGGATATTTTCAACAAGTTTTGTGTTAGATCAGGCGACAGGAAGCTGCCGTACACTTCCTTCCTGTCTGTGGCCACCTCCCCATCACCAGCAGCTTAAAGGTCATGGAACACTCCTGATGCATCGATTACCCAGAATGCCTCAGTGCTGCAGAGAAAGGATGCTGGTTGAAGGACGAAGCATCACGAGTTCACAGTATGAATACATTAAAAAGCAGTTCTTCCTCCTCCTCTTCGTCAGTTCCTGTCTGTCAACCATTAAAGCTCCTCCTCCTCCTCCTCCTCCTCCTCTTCTTCTTTTCTGTGTCTTTATTCGTCCTGTTTGTCCCTCCGGCAGAAAACGTCTCTGATTATTTGGACACAAAGAATTCGAGAAGGAGGACAAGTGGCGTGTGTGTGTCTGTGTGTGTGTTTCTCTCTCTGTTTCTGTGTGTGCGTTTCTCTCTCTGTTTATGTGTGTGTGTTTGTGTGTGTCTCTCTCTGTTTCTGTGTGTGTGTCTGTGTTTCTGTGTGTGTGTATATATGTGTGTGTGTCTCTCTCTGTTTATGTGTGTGTTTGTGTGTGTATTTCTGTGTGTGTGTATGTGTGTGTGTGTCTCTCTCTGTTTGTGTGTGTGTGTGTGTGTGTGTGTGTGTGTGTGTGTGTGTGTGTGTGTGTCTGTGTATGCATTTCTCTCTGTGTGTGTGTCTCGCTCTGCTTCTGTGTGTGTGTCTGTGTGTGTGTTTCTGTGTGTTGTATGTGTGTGTGTGTGTGTGTCTCTCTCTGTTTATGCGTGTGCTTGTGTGTGTGTGTTTGTGTGTGTGTATGTGTGTGTCTCTCTCTCTGTTTATGTGTGTGTCTGTGTATGCATTTCTCTCTATGTGTGTGTCTCGCTCTCTGTTTATGTGTGTGTGTCTGTGTGTGTTGCTGCAGCCTGACGCTGCGTTCAAGTGCTCATGAGAAGCTCTGAATTCTGAGTTTAGCTGAGGAAGGAAACAGTGAAGACTTCTTAACTCGCAGCACAGATGGACTCTGGGTAGAGCCGGAGCTCCCAGAGGATTGTGGGTAATGTGCCAGCGGCGCGGTTTCTTGCTCACACACACACATCCGTGTGCAAAGTGTGTGTACTCATGCAAACGGACAAACGCTCAGCGACACCTGAGATCGACGAGATTCGAGTCTGAACCACGAGAGAAGATTTTATCAAAAGAGAAAAAGAAACAACACAATAAAAACAAGTAAAACAATAAATTGAATAAAGTGAAGGAGGAAATGAGAGAATGGACGGAAACATCCAGATGAGGATGTAAAGAAGGAAAATAACATTTTAAGTTGTCTCTACAATTTATGAAGTTTATGAAAAAATTCTGGTTATTAAGATAAACTGTTCTTTTTTTATTTAATCTTTACAAACTTAAAACATCAAACATTTCAAATAATAATGAATGTTATTATGAAAACCTGCTGCTTTCCTCACTACCTGCCCCTCCCACACCTCATCTCTCTTCGTCTTCTTAACAAGCTTTACTGTGAAAAATATGTATATTTATAAAGTACGTTTTAAATAGGCAGCATGGTGGCTCAGTGGGTGGAGCTGCTGCCTCTCAGCGAGCAGGTTGCCGGATCAAATCCCGGCCGGGGACCTTTCTGTGTGGAGTTTGCATGTTCTCTCCGTGCATGCATGTTTCTTTTTCTGGGTACTCCAGTTTCCTCCCACAGACCAAAAACATGCATGTTAGACTGATTGGTAACTGTCCCTATAGGTGTCCCTGTGATGGACTGAGACCTGTCCAGGTGTCCCCCACCTCTCGTACAGTTACTGCTGGATATGGGCCTCAGTGACCTGTAAAGTAAGAAGCGGGTCAGATGATGGCTGGATGATAAAAGTTCAAAAGTAAAATGATCAGTTTTATTTTATTATAAATCAACAAACGTGACATAATTTAGGAGCGCTGCTGTCAGGATGAGGTTATTTAAAGTGAAGCTTCAGGAGCTCAGCCTCTTCTTCGCTGCCTCCTCATCCTCCTCCTCCTCCTCAAAGGAAGAGCGAACAGCAACGTGAGTGTTTCTGTTATGTAAGAGTGTCCAGATATTAGTCAGGGCCGTCCTGCTTGTCACAACCAAACCTGAACCCAGAAATGAATCTGAGCTCGTCGGGACCATCGGTGTCTTAAATTTTCTGCAGTTTGAGTTTTAAAAGTTTCATGTTTGAGCTTCCTGTAAAAAATATGCGTCCTCGCAGCTATAAGGGCTGGGTCTAAATGCTGGAAACGTCTTTGTAAATTCTCCATTCCAACTGAAGAGCAAACTTTTAATTTGTAAAAGTCAAACTAAGTTAGTTATTTCAGGGAGACTTGAGTTAAACCGCTGCTGTTTGCTTCTGTTTTTGTTTGTTTTTGTCTCCTGTGTGTTTAGTCTTAAGCAGAGACTTGGGCCCCAGTTTCTTTGGGCCCTCAAGGCCCTTGTGGTTGTGCTTGTGATGCTCGAGTGATTTTTACTGGAGGTGCAGGTCCGACCTGAGGGTCGCTGTGGATGTGTGTATTTCTGGATGTGCAGGTGTCGAGAGACGCTTCTCGGTTAAGAACAATTCTGATCTCCTCATTTCTATACTGTACAGTTCTTCTCAGGTGTACTGTAGGTGTGTCTCCTTTGTGAGTATATCCCCCACTCTGTGGGTGGGATCAGAGCCATATAAAGTGAGAGTTGCGACACTTCCATAGAGTTCCATTGTAAGAATGGAATGCGGAAGTCACGTGGGTCATGGAGGGGGCGATTTGTTCCATGGCTCTGGTTACAGTCTGTTTCTGCCTGCAGTAGCGCTCCGTCGCCGCCAGAGGGCGCAGCTCCACAAGGTTTCCATAGCTGTTGTTTGGAACGATTGACCGCCTGTCGGCGAGATCAAAGCGTGTCGGAACTCTCTATATATATGGCTCTGGGTGGGATCAGCTGTTGGAGCTTAAGGAGGGGGCGGGGCTTATGGCAGCATTCGTTGCTTGCTGAGGACAGTGACTGCTGAATAGGCAGCCTCGTATCGACAAGTCTCCAAACACACCGGAAAAGTTAGCTGGATTTGTCACATACCGTATTTTCTGGCATATAAGTCACAGTTTTTTTTCTAATTTGCATGTCCTGCGACTTATACGGCGAAGCGACATATTTATGGATTTTCCCCCATATTTTTAGACCAATTTTTGGCTGAGATATGACCGTTTCCATTCATTCTGACGAAAGAATGGAGCAGTACCACTTTCGGCCGCTAGGGGCGCAGTACCACTTTCGGCCGCTAGGGTCCACCAACCGTTCCCAGCTCATGTGTCCGACAGCAGCCTCCTCTGCTCGGACTCACTCTGTTGCAGCACGGCCTTCTGCTCTCTGGAGGTCTGAACTACTGTTACCTTGTTAGCAAAATAGCTCATGAACCACACGACAGATTTTGATGAAACTTACAGAAAGTAATCACTGGATGGACATTTACAACTGATTAGCTTTAGGAGATGACTGAGCTAAAATTCGATGTGGTAGTAGCTGTGGTAACGTTTTGTTGATCCGACGTAGCAAAACTATTCAAATACAGCTGATTTGACCATTACATGCATTTATTAAGGAAAAGTTCAGCTCAGATACACCTTTACTATAATGTCAGCACACAAATATATATTTTTAGCTGTTTATCTTGTTAAATTTTAAAGAAATGCAGCGTTCCCACCCGCACGGGCACACGTTTTTGCGCGTAGCAAAACAAATTTTTAAATCCTGCTGATTTGACAATTACGTTCATTTATTAAGGAAAAGTTCAGCTAAGACACATCTATAATTTTCAGCAAACAATTAATTGTTTTTACCGGTAAGTGTTAATCTTGTTAAAGTCCTTCCGTGAACGCTCCTGTGGCCATTTCGCAGCCAATCCATTTTTGGCAAAACACCGGCCCACATTTCCGGGTTGTCAGCGGTGATGCGTAACATACGCGACGTGTCAGCGGTGACGCATAATAGATGCAACGTATACGGCGGTGCGTCATGTTTATGGATTTTTCCACTTTATTGGACATAATTGGACTAATGCGACGTGTACGGCGGCAAGTACGGTATTCGCTTTTTAAAAAGTCGCTAGTGGTCTGAAAAGTCTCTACGTTGACAACACTGAGAGTTAATGAGCACAGCCTTGGTACATCCAATGACATTAATCCATGGGCCAATCAGTGGCTGCGGTCAGAATGCTTGTTTAGCTCGGCTCACTGGGAACCATTGAGGCGGGTCCTAAAACCAAGCATGGAACAGGGAATGGAGACACAACTGGCTGATGATGTGTTCAAGTGAACTGATTAAAGTCATGTAAAGTAGCTATACAGTAATCTCTCCAGTGAGTCCTGAGTCTTCCCCGGGGTCTCCTCCTAGTTGGCCATGCCCTGAATACCTCCTTAAGGGAGGAGCTTCTCCTTGCAGCTCAGCTCCCTCTTCACCACATTGGACCAGCACAGACTCCACAATACAGTACTGCAGAAGCTGTATAGCTTTGTCTGTTAACCTCATGCTTCATTCTTGAACACCATTCCTGAACAAAACCCTGACATACTCCTCC
>JBBPBX010005660.1:0-23063 GCA_038048925.1 Garcialebias charrua | reverse complement strand
CCTCAACATGTCTGTTCTTAAATATCATTTAATCTATGACATAAGATGTGACGTGTGTTTTGTTGATTTTATTTTGTGACAAGAAAAAAACAAAAATGACCAAATATTAGTGATTCTGATATTTACAGACACAACCAACAAAACAGTCAACAGCTGGAATAAACAAAAAGTTTTCTAGTCTAACTGTAACCATGGCAACCACTGGGGAAATTGTTTGTTTGATGTTTCTCCAGACTGTTTGTGTATTTGTTTGTTTATGGGTGCTGAAATTAAATGGATCTATGATTGTCAAATAAAAACAACTTTTATTTATTTACTTTATTGTGAAATAAAAAATTTAAATTAAAAATCAACTGTCAAGTCACAATGTCAGCTGGTGTGATCTAGTTGTAGTTTCAGGTGTTCTAGTCTCAGGTGTTCTAGTCTCAGGTGTTCTAGTCTCAGGTGTTCTGGTCTCAGTTGTTCTCGACTCAGGTGTTTTAGTCTCAGGTGTTCTAGTCCCAGTTGTTCTAGTCCCAGTTGTTCTAGTCTCAGGTGTTCTAGTCCCAGTTGTTCTAGTCCCAGTTGTTCTAGTCTCAGGTGTTCTAGTCTCAGGTGTTCTAGTCTCAGGTGTTCTGGTTTCAGGTGTTCTGGTCTCAGTTGTTCTCGACTCAGGTGTTTTAGTCTCAGGTGTTCTAGTCCCAGTTGTTCTAGTCCCAGTTGTTCTAGTCCCAGTTGTTCTAGTCCCAGTTGTTCTAGTTCCAGTTGTTCTAGTCTCAGGTGTTCTAGTCTCAGGTGTTCTAGTCCCAGTTGTTCTAGTCTCAGGTGTTCTAGTCTCAGGTGTTCTAGTCCCAGTTGTTCTAGTCTCAGGTGTTCTAGTCTCAGGTGTTCTGTCTCAGTTGTTCTAGTCCCAGTTGTTCTAGTCTCAGGTGTTCTAATCTCAGGTGTTCTAGTCCCAGTTGTTCTAGTCTCAGGTGTTCTAATCTCAGGTGTTCTAGTCCCAGTTGTTCTAGTCTCAGGTGTTCTCGGCTCAGGTGTTTTAGTCTCAGGTGTTTTAGTCTCAGGTGTTTTAGTCTCAGGTGTTTTTGTCTCAGGTGTTTTAGTCACAGGTGTTTTAGTCTCAGGTGTTCTAGTCTCAGGTGTTCTAGTCTCAGGTGTTCTAGACTCAGGTGTTTTGGTCTCAGGTGTTTTAGTCTTGGGTGTTTTAGTCTTGGGTGTTTTAGTCTCGGGTGTTCTAGTCTCAGGTGTTCTAGTCTCAGGTGTTCTAATCTCAGGTGTTCTAGTCCCAGTTGTTCTAGTCTCAGGTGTTCTCGGCTCAGGTGTTTTAGTCTCAGGTTTTCTAGTCTCAGGTGTTTTAGTCTCAGGTGTTCTAGTCTCAGGTGTTTTAATCTCAGGTGTTCTAGTCTCAGGTGTTCTAGTCTCAGGTGTTCTAGTCTCAGGTGTTCTAGTTTCAGGTGTTCTAGTCTCAGGTGTTCTGGTGTCAGTTGTTCTAGACTCAGGTGTTTTAGTCTCAGGTGTTCTAGTCTCAGGTGTTCTTTTCTCAGGTGTTTTAGTTTCAGGTGTTCTATTTTCAGGTGTTCTAGTCTCAGGTGTTTTAGTTTCAGGTGTTCTAGTCTCAGGTGTTCTAGTTTCAGGTGTTCTAGTCTCAGGTGTTCTGGTCTCAGGTGTTCTAGTCTCAGGTGTTCTAGTTTCAGGTGTTCTAGTCTCAGGTGTTCTGATGTCAGTTGTTCTAGACTCAGGTGTTTTAGTCTCAGGTGTTCTAGTCTCAGGTGTTCTTTTCTCAGGTGTTTTAGTCTCAGGTGTTTTAGTCTCAGGTGTTTTAGTCTCAGTGTTCTAGTCTCAGGTGTTCTAGTTTCAGGTGTTTTTGTCTCGGGTGTTTTAGTTTCAGGTGTTCTAATCTCAGGTGTTCTAGTCTCAGGTGTTCTTTTCTCAGTTGTTCTAGTCTCAGGTGTTTTAGTCTCAGGTGTTTTAGTCTCAGGTGTTTTAGTCTCAGGTGTTTTAGTCTCAGGTGTTCTAGTCTCAGGTGTTCTGGGCTCAGGTGTTTTAGTTTCAGGTGTTCTTTTCTCAGGTGTTCTAGTCTCAGGTGTTTTAGTCTCAGGTGTTTTAGTCTCAGGTGTTCTGGTCTCAGGTGTTCTGGTCTCAGGTGTTCTAGTCTCAGTTGTTCTAGACTCAGGTGTTCTAGTCTCAGGTGTTCTAGTCGCAGGTGTTCTTGTCTCAGGTGTTCTAATCTCAGGTGTTCTAGTCTCAGGTGTTCTTTTCTCAGTTGTTCTAGACTCAGGTGTTTTAGTCTCAGGTTTTTTAGTCTCAGGTGTTCTAGTCTCAGGTGTTCTGGTCTTAGTTGTTCTAGTCTCAGGTATTCTGGTCTCAGTTGTTCTAGATTCAGGTGTTCTAGTCTCAGGTGTTCCTTTCTCAGGTGTTTTAGTTTCAGGTGTTGTTCTATTCTCAGGTGTTTTAGTGTCAGGTGTTTTAGTCTCAGGTGTTCTAGTCTCAGGTGTTCTAGTCTCAGGTGTTCTAGTCTCAGGTATTCTGGTCTCAGTTGTTCTAGACTCAGGTGTTTTAGTCTCAGGTGTTTTAGTTTCAGGTGTTCTAATCTCAGGTGTTCTAGACTCAGGTGTTTTAGTCTCAGGTGTTCTTGTCTTAGTTGTTCTAGTCTCAGGTGTTATAGTCTCAGGTGACTCATCATCTTCATCCTTTGTGTCTGCAGGCTAAAGACAGCGATGATGATGAGGAGGTGGTGCAAGTCGACAGGGACCACTTCATGGATGAGTTCTTCGAACAGGTGAGACATAATCACAAACACACACACACACCTTTTTAATCACTGTGTTGTGTGTCTGATAATGGTTGTGGGTGTGTTTTGAGTCTGGATGGTTATGGGTCTGTGGATCTTTGTGGGTCTTTGGATCTTTGTAGGTCTGTGGATGGTTGTTGTGGGTCTGTGGATGGTTATGGGTCTGTGTATCTTCATGGGTCTAGGTCCAGATGTTGAACCCCTGTCTCTGTGGACCTCCTGTTTTCAGGTGGAGGAGATCAGAGGCTGTATAGAGAAGCTGTCGGAGGATGTGGAGCAGGTCAAGAAACAGCACAGTGCCATCCTGGCCGCCCCAAACCCTGACGAAAGTAAGACTTCAACACAACAACAGAACCAAACACTTGAGTGGACCCTCGAGTTATTTTACAAACATTCTGGTCGACCCTCGAGTCATTTTACAAACATCTCAGACAAGTTGACTTACAACTAACACAAAGTGACTCCGTTCATAGAAAACAGAAGAACGTTGGGTCTTTTTGGGTTCTGCAGTCTTATGTCAGCTCAGTCTAACACTCAGGTGACTCACCTGTATTCTCTCCTCAGTCTGGTTTCCATGGAAACACTCGTCATATAGGGGTTTAATTCCTGAGCTTTTGATTAACAGCTCACCGAGCATTTGGGAGCTTCCATGTTGTGTCCTTCAGAAAAACTTCTAGAAGACTTGTCCAGGACTGTGTAAATCATCAGGACATGGTAAGGGAGGCCATCTATAAAAGGAAAAAAAAAAAATCATCAGGACATGGTTCTGATCAGGTTTTCTAACTTCAGTTGTCTGTTCTCAGAAAACCTTCAAAGGTTTTGGTTCAAACATCTGGAATATCTAGACTGAGCCCGTCTATGTGCCGGTCCCAGCACTGTTTCTGTTGGTGCAGGTTCAGTAGAGAGCAGTTCTTCAGAATCTCGGATCATAAGTTCAGGTACATAAGTCCATGTCTATAAGTTCAGGTCCATAGGTTCATATTCATAGGTTCAGGTCCACAATTTTTTTCTACTCTGACTCTTGCTCAAGGCGGACCCTTCTGCTCTCCCTCTCCCTGTTCTCCTCTTCTTCCTCTTTGCGCTCTGTGTGTTTGAAGATCCTGGTACACATCTCCTGAACGAAAAATATGATTATGGACCTGGTGAGCTGGATTTTCAACCTGGTCCTGGAGAACCCTCTTGTCCGGCTGAGACTCACACTGCAGGGTACGTCAAAGATCCATGGGGAGTTTGGCAGCTGATGTGCCTCTCAGTTCCGTCTCAGGGGGACGCCAAAGACGTTTACATACTGTATTAGGATTTATGATATCAGGGGTTCTGCTCTTTGGCATTGGCGGGGCTCTGTTTCATCGACTTTTGAAGAAGACTTTGGCAGCTGTTTTGGCCATGACAAAGCTTCCGAGTCAGTATGAAGGTTTGGTTCATGCTATGAGGACTCAAAATCAGCTGATTTACAAGCTAAACCATAAGATGGAGGCGATTTGTGAGAATCACAGGCCACCTGCCACTTCTAGTACTCGTCAGCATGTTGGGATCGACCTTGAAGAAGGCTCATGACACAAATCAGTGGAGCAGAATACCCATAAATTTGACCATTTTGGAGCGGAAAGTTCCAGCAGGACCCATGGCTGACAAGAAGAAAAAAACAGTCTGCCAGAAGAAAAATAAACAATTGTGGCTTATCTGAATCTGAATCCCCGGATACAAGCCGACTATCAAATTTCTCCTGGGACATGGGTAACTAGGGACAAAAGCTTTGTCTATCACACCCCCACCCTGAGAACTTCTGTACAGGCTTATCAGAACTGTGGCCTATCTGAAAGTGCTCATGGACAAATCTCCCCACCTTGAAGTCAAATGCATACTTTTTCTATCTAAAAGTATTCTGATAAAGAATAAAGGGCTGCAGATTTTAGCAGCAGCAACCTGCACTCCGCCCATCTTTTGGATGACTGTACGAACATAATCTCACTATACAATGATAATAAAGCTCATTCTGATTCTGATTCTGATAAGTTCAGGTCCATAGGTTCAGGTCCATAGGTTCAGGTCCATAAGTTCAGGTCCATAAGTGCAGGTCCATAAGTTCAGGTCCAAAAGTTCAGGTCCATAAGGTCAGGTCCATAGGCTCAGGTCCACATGGCTAGGTCCATAAGTTCAAGTCCATAAGTTCAGGCCCATAAGTCCAGGTCCATAGGTTCAGGTCCATAGGTTCAGATCCATAAGTTCAGGTCCATAATTCCAGGTCCATAGGTTCATGTCCATAAATCCAGGTCCACAGGTTCAGGTCCATACGTTCAGGTGCTTGTGATCTTCAGCAGCTCAACTCGGAGACTCACAGTAAAGTCTCATCCCATTACATGCATCTTGATGAGGTCTGCGGCTCAGAGTCAGAACCTCAGAGGATCTTGGTGGCAGAACGCCACTGCAACACCACCCGTCACTCTGCTGGTCCTCCTGACTCCTGAGGACATTCAAGCATTTCTGATTTGAGAGCACGAGGCTTGGGCTGCTGCATGTTCACCATGACCTTGACTCTCTATGACTCAGCAACAATGAGTCGATGGCACCAATGAGGCTCGGTACTGAGACCCAGTACTGAGGCCAGGTACTGAGGTCTAGAGCTGAGGTCCAGTGCTGAGGCCCTGAGCTGAGGTCCGGTACTGAGGCATGATACTAAGGTTCGGTGCTGAGGCCCGATACTGAGCTCTGGTACTGAAGCACGGAGCTGAGGTCCAGAGCGGATGCCCAATACTCTGGTTTACAATGTTTCAAACCTGATTTCAGATTAATAAATGATCGAACATTCTCCAGGGTTCTACTCTGAACCAGGTGGTTTCATTCAGGGCGTGTTTCAGCTCATCAGAGTCCAGATTTCAGCTCAGACCAGCCTCAACCCTTCAATGTAAGTTCAAACCATTTAAAGAAAGTGGTTCAGTGTTGGAGCTGGACTTGTTCTTGTACTTTTTCTCTCTGTGCTCTCGGTGAAGTCAAACGTTTTCTTTTCTGTTCCATCCCCCCGCTTCCCTACTTTGCTCCCTTGTCTTGTGAACCCTTTATAGAGCATCTTTATATTTTTCTGCATTTCTTCCTAATTCGATGGATTTGATCAGCTGGTCTCTCAACAAAATTGATCAACTCCTCCCGACAGGAAGTCAGGGTGAATGGAGGACCCCCTTACCTTGACGGAAACAAAATTGGATTTATGATGACAACTAGATTCTGCTGTTTGGGTTGGTGAAATCTGGATTGTCTACAAATCTGTGTGGAATATGTCAAGCTTGGCAGCACTCAGACTGAAATATGTAGAGCTGCATCAGAGCTGGAGCAGGCTGATATCAGGACTGTGAACTTTCTGGCAGCACCCATGAATGGTTGGGAATAATCTTGGAGAAGCTGTAAGCTCGATTTTCTACATAAATAATCAATTTGGTTGTTTGGAGTCACCATCAGAGAATGTTCTAGCAAGACTTTAAAAGGCAGAAATGGCAATTCATGAGTTCTGCCTGACCCAAACTGTGGATCTGGACCTGGCCTTGAAGGCGGACTATCTCAGTTTCTCCTGGGATGTTATGAAAACAAAGACGCTCTGTCTGTCTCCTCACCACGCCCTTCCCCAAGGCCGTGGACATGTGACAGAACCTCAACCGAGCTGGATGATACCAAACATCTCTTATCTGGACAATGGCTGAGGGGGGCTCTGGACTATGCTAAGACCTTCCCTTAAAACTCAATGCCTTCACCGGCCTCATATGTATTATAACTATTTATGTTGCTTTGCTGAGGTATTTTTTTGATGCCTCAAACCCTGCCCTGTCTAGGAAAATGTGTGAGAGATCTTTCTTTAGACCTTCTCTCCTTATGTTTTATTCCCCTTTTCTCATCTAAACCTAAAAGTATTCTGAAAAGGATAAGAAGCCGCACTCTTAAAGAGCAGCAGCTACGTGCACTCCGCCCATCTTTCGGATGACTGTACGGACATACACTCATTGTATCTCAGTACAATGATAATAAAGCTTATTCTGAACCGGTTTGGTATGTGAAAAGCCATCAACAATCATCTCCCAGATATTCAGACCTCTTTCTGGTAAACTTCTTCTTTAGATCCTGGTTTTCAAAGCAGACCCAACATAAAGTTCTGTTTGATTTACCTACCGAAACAGCCAAAAGGTTTTTATTTACATATAGAAACAGCTGAAAAGTTTTTGTTTACTTACAGAAACAGCCAAAGGGCTTTTGTTTACCTACCGGTACATAAACAGCTGAAGTGTTTTTTGTTTACATCCAGCAACAGCTTAAGTGTTTTTGTTTACATACAGAAACAGCTGAAGGGCTTTTGTTTATCTACAGAAACAGCTGGTGTTTTTGTTTACATACAGAAGCAGCTGAAGTTTTTTGTTTATGTACAGAAACAGCCAAATGGGTTTTGTTGACATGCAGAAACAGCCAAAGTGTCTGAAAATAGGTCAACAACAATGACGTCCATGAACGAGCTGTTTGGATGGAGAATCCAACAGTTTTGGTTTGTTGTACTTAAACACAGTTTGTGGCGTAATGTAAATAAATAAAAGTGTTTTCTGCAGTTCAGAATTGCTTATCAAGATGTCTAGAAATATATCTAGAAAGCTACCAGAGTAAAGTCTTTCAAAGTTCTAGTGAAATATATAATATACTGTATAATAAATACATAATATATATAGAGTAGTTTATCCATCGGGTCACAGGTTTCTGTTGCTGTTTTTGGGGAACGGCTGCAGTGTTTCTGCACAGGTTCGGATGTTTGTTTGTTGTTCATGTTCTGATCTTTAAACGCTGTCAGTGTTTGTGATCGATCCTCACCGATCAGATCAGTTTTCACACAACGCTGTTCATCTTCCTGTTGAAACAGGATCCATAAGAACCAGCGGGGCGGGGGTCAGAACCAAAATCAGGTCTGAAAACGCAGCTGAAGGCACCGATTATGATCGTAGCTCTGTGTGGTTCATTCACGCCTCGTCTCCAGATGTCAAAACAAACAGCAGGGAGAAATTATAAAAATCAGTTACGGTACTTGTTTGTTTTCAAACGGGAGCTCCTCAGACGTCACTAAGCTTTTATCCTAACTTTGTACGAAACGTGTTTCAGTCCAGAATGGATACATTAAATTCAAACATCTTGACGTCTGGGTCAGCAGAATCGATGTTTTGATGCAACTCTATGAGGAGAAGGAGGCTGCAGTACCTCAAGTGTCCACAGGGGGAGGAGTGGCGCTCCAGGCGAAAAACAACACGGTGGCTCGCAGAAGAAACAAAATAATGGACATAAAAAACACTTTCTCTCACTTTTTTACATTTAAACTTAATTTGAAAAACTGTCTTTAAAACATTGATTGAGAATTATCAGATTTGATACCTGGATGATTGAGCATGAACTTTCTTGTCTTTAAAACAATTTATTTTAATTTATTATTTGTAAAAACAGGAAATAATTCAAACGTTTCTGATTGAGTTAAAACTTTCTTATGTTGGTTTGTTCTGTTCTGCATGCTCTCACTGTTTGACGTGACGTCACTGCATGCTGGTTTTTGTGTTGATGCATGAAAAATGATGTTTTTCCATCCTTTCCTTGTTTCTTTTCCTTCCTGTCTTTTCTTTTTTTTTCTTTTTTTTTGTCCCTCTGGTGTCTCGTCTGCATGATGCCGTGACGTCTCTGCTGCTTTTTAAACTGCATGATGAGACGTTAAGCTCAGAGGAGGTGGCGAAGTTTACTCCTGAGGACATGTGAGTACGTAGATGGACATACTCAGCAGGTGGGAATAATGAGCAGTTAGTATCTTACCTGCAGTCAGAGCCTTAGTTTGGAAAATCAGCTGAGCTAAAAGCTAACGGAAGACCCGTTAAAGAGCTTCTGAAACTAGAAACTATCTTCAGAAGTGTTTGGTGAAGGACATTAAAGCAGCTCTTGACTGAATCGCTTTCGTCTTTAAAAACCCAACTGGAACTTGAGACTTATTTTAAAACAATCTGAACTATAACAACAAGAAACTCTTATTTTGAAACTACAGGTTATAATAATAATAATCATTTTATTTAAAAGCGCATTTCAGGACACCCAAGGACACTTCACAGCAAGTGATTTTTATTTTTATTTCTGTTCAGTGCCCTGAGACGACTTCTGTTGTGACTTGGCGCTATAGAAATAAACCGAATTGAAGTAAATCTTGAATCCGGCTGACTCTGTTATTTTGACCATCAAAGGTCTGATTACATAGGTCACCCCCAAACATATACTTATACACACATATATATATATATATATATATACAGGGAACCCCCGTGTTACGAACGAGATCGGGACCTAAGAACGGTTCGCAGCTCGATCCGTTCGTAGGTAGGGGGTGAAAATTATATTTAAAAAAAAAAATTATTCATTCATTCATTCATTCAACCTTTATTTATCATGCTAACGGAGCGCGCGCACACATTTAAGCATGTAAAGTAGTGTACTGTAATGTTAAACATTGCTATTCACATTTACAGAATAAATAAAAATATATTTTCTTACTTTGAGATGGTCAAAGCCGACATCTTAGGTTGCCATGCGTTGATTGTTGTTCGGGCCGAGCAGCGCGGGGGCCGGCAAGCCACCGCAGCTGCTCCAGGCCTGTGTTAGCTAGCTGGCTAGCTTCTGCTAGCCAAGCCATGAGCTAGTGTTGGAGCGGCGGCGCGATCAATCTGCAGCTTCTGCTGCTCCAGCCGCTGCTCCAGCCTGAGACGTCCACAGAGCTATTCCAGCTAGTAATTAATCCACATGATGCGATCCTGGTCACCAGTGTTCAAAAGGCCGGCTCCCGTGTTAGCTCCAGTGTTAGCTCTGGAGCTAGCCAGGCCGGAGGTGTAGCCAGGCCGGCCGGAGGTGTTCGCACGGCGGCCTGGCACGATCGGCGATAAATCCGCTGCCTGAGACATCCACAAAGTTCACAGAGACGTTTCCAGCTAGTAATTAATCCATATGAAGCCATCCTGGTCACCAGTCTTCGTCCAGCTCTCGGCAGCTAACCTAAGATGGCGTCCGGTCCGGTGTTCTACATTAATTTGTGACCGGAGACCCCAGTGACTGAACCTTAAATAGCGTCCGGTGTTCTACATTAATTTGTGACCGTGTAAACTGAAGACCTACTTCCTGTTTCCCAAAATTGCTCAAAAATTGCTCAAAAATGATCAGAAATGATCTTTTTTATCATAATTATTATTTATAAAGCCTTTAAAACAACCAGAGCTGCAACAAAGTGATGTACACATGAAATTAAGAACATTTAAACACAAAAAAAAAAAAAATATATATATCCATCCATCCATCCATCCATCTTCTTCCGCTTATCCGGGGTCGGGTCGCGGGGGTAGCAGCCTAAGTAGGGAGGCCCAGACTTCCCTCTCCCCAGCCACTTGGAGCAGCTCCTCCGGGGGAATCCCAAGGCGTTCCCAGGCCAGCCGAGAAACATAGTCCCTCCAGCGCGTCCTGGGTCTTCCTCTGGGTCTCCTCCCGGTGGGACGTGCCCGGAACACCTCACCAGGGAGGCGTCCAGGAGGCATCCTAACCAGATGCCCGAGCCACCTCAACTGGCTCCTCTCGATGTGGAGAAGCAGCGGCTCTACTCCGAGTCCCTCCCGGATGACTGAGCTTCTCACCCTATCTCTAAGGGAGAGTCCAGCCACCCTGCGGAGAAAACTCATTTCAGCCGCTTGTATCCGAGATCTTGTTCTTTCGGTCACAACCCAAAGCTCATGACCATAGATGAGGGTGGGAACGTAGATCGATCGGTAAATTGAGAGCTTTGCCTTTTGACTCAGCTCTCTCTTCACCACGACAGACCGGTACAGCGCCCGCTTCACTGCGGACGCTGCACCTATCCGCCTATCGATCTCACGCCCCAGTTTTCCCTCATTCGTGAACAAGATCCCGAGATACTTAAACTCCTCCACTTGGGGCAGGACCTCCTCCCCGACCCGGAGAGGGCATGCTACCCTTTTCCGGCTCAAGACCATGGCCTCGGATTTGGAGGAACTGATCCTCATCCCGGCCGCATCGCATTCAGCTGCAAACCGCTCCAGCGAAAGCTGTAGATCACGAGCTGATGAAGCCAATAGGACCACATCATCTGCAAAAAACAGAGAAGCGATTCTAAGGTCACCAAAACGGATCCTCTCAACACCTTGGCTGCGCCTAGAAATTCTGTCCATAAAAGTTATGAACAGAATCGGTGACAAAGGGCAACCTTGGCGGAGTCCAACTCTCACCGGAAACGAGCCTGACTTACTGCCGGCAATGCGGACCAAGCTCTGACACCGGTCGTACAGGGACCTAACAGCCCTTATCAAAGGGCCTGGTACCCCATACTCCCGGAGTACCCCCCACAGAACCCCCCGAGGGACGCGGTCGAATGCCTTCTCCAAGTCCACAACACATGTAAACTGGTTGGGCAAACTCCCACGCACCCTCCAGGACCCTGTTGAGGGTGTAGAGCTGGTCCAGTGTTCCACGACCAGGACGAAAACCACACTGCTCCTCCTGAATCCGAGGTTCGACTATCCGACGGACCCTCCTCTCCAGAACCCCTGAATAGACCTTACCAGGGAGGCTTAAGAGTGTGATCCCCCTATAGTTGGAACACACCCTACGGTCCCCCTTTTTGAATAGGGGAACCACCACCCCAGTCTGCCAATCCAAGGGAACTGCCCCCGATGTCCACGCGATATTGCAGAGTCGCGTAAGCCAACACAACCCTACAACATCCAGAGCCCTAAGGAACTCCGGGCGAATCTCATCCACCCCCGGAGCCTTGCCACCGCGGAGCTTTTTAACCACCTCGGCGACCTCAGCACCAGAGATCAGAGAACCCGACCCAAAGTCCCCAGGCTCTGCTTCCTCAGTGGAAGACGTGCCAGTAGGATTGAGGAGGTCTTCGAAGTATTCCGCCCACCGACTCACAACATCCCGAGTTGAGGTCAGCAGCACGCCACCTCCACCATAAATGGTGTTGGTCTCGTACCTCTTTCCCCCCCTGAGACGCCGGATGGTGGACCAGAATCGCCTCGAAGCCGTACGGAAGTCATTCTCCATGGCCTCTCCGAACTCCTCCCACGCCCGAGTTTTTGCCTCAGCAACCACCCGAGCCGCATGCCGCTTGGACTGCCGGTACCTATCAGCTGCTTCCGGGGTCCCACAAGCCAAAAAGGCCCAATAGGACTCCTTCTTCAGCCTGACAGCATCCCTCACTGCCGGTGTCCACCACCGGGTTCGAGGGTTGCCACCTCGACAGGCACCAACAACCTTGCGGCCACAGCTCCGATAAGCTGCCTCGACAATAGAGGCGCGGAACACGGCCCACTCGGACTCCATGTCCCCCGCCTCCCTCGGAACGTGTTCAAAGCTCTCCCGGAGGTGGGAGTTAAAGCTCCGTCTTACGGGAGACTCTGCCAGACGTTCCCAGCAGACCCTCACAATACGTTTGGGTCTGCCAGGTCTGACCGGCATCCTCCCCCACCATCGGAGCCAACTCACCACCAGGTAGTGGTCAGTAGACAGCTCCGCCCCTCTCCTCACCCGAGTGTCCAAGACATGCGGCCGCAGATCAGATGAGACGACAACAAAGTCGATCATCGAACTGCGACCTAGGGTGTCCTGGTGCCAAGAGCACATATGGACACCCTTATGCTTAAACATGGTGTTCGTTATGGACAATCCATGACGAGCACAGAAGTCCAATAACAGAACACCACTCTGGTTCAGATCAGGGGGGCCGTTCCTCCCAACCACACCCCTCCAGGTCTCACTGTCATTGCCCACGTGAGCGTTGAAGTCCCCCAGTAGAACAAGGGAGTCCCCAGGAGGCGCACTCTCCAATACCCCCTCCAAGGACTCCAAAAAGGGTGGGTAGTCTGAGCTGCCGTTTGGTGCATAGGCACAAACAACAGTCAGAGCCCGTCCCCCCACACGTAGGCGAAGGGAGGCTACCCTCTCGTTCACCGGGGTGAACCCCAACGTACAGGCACCAAGATGGGGGGCAACCAGTATGCCCACTCCTGCTCGGCGCCTCTCACCAGGGGCAACTCCAGAGTGGAAGAGTGTCCAACCCCTCTCAAGGAAACTGGTTCCAGAGCCAGAGCCATGCGTTGAGGTGAGTCCGACTATTTCTAGTCGGAACCTCTCAACCTCACACACTAGCTCAGGCTCCTTCCCCACCAGAGAGGTGACATTCCATGTCCCAATGGCCAGCTTCTGTAGCCGAGGATCAGACCGCCAGGGTCCCCGCCCTCGGCCGCCACCCATCTCACATTGCACCCGACCCCTTTGGCCCCTCCCACAGGTGGTGAGCCCATGGGAAGGGGGACCCACGTCTCCTCTTCGGGCTGTGCCCGGCCGAGCTCCATGGGTAAAAGCCCGGCCACCAGGCGCTCGCCAGCGTGCCCCACCTCCGGGCCTGGCTCCAGAGTGGGGCCCCGGTGACCCGCGTCCGGGCGAGGGAAAACTTAGTCCATTAATTGTACTCATCATAGGGGTTTTTGGGTTTATATATATATATATTTTTTATTTTTTTTTTAATTCATATTTTTATTAAATATGATATGTTCGTAAGTCCTGTGGTTCGCAGGTCGATGGGGTCGTAGGTCGGGGGTTACCTGTAATGGAAGGATTTCCCCTCTCCTTAATTGATCTCCAACATCAGGATGGGCTCCACTTGTCAGTCATGCCGTAAACAAAACACAAAAAAAACATTGCTTCTCCTGTCCCTCAGAATGCCCCAATGGAAGACAGGAGTCGATGAGTACTCACACTACTGGAGCACGCTTAGGCTGTCTCTAATTGTTGTTGTATATATATACATGGCCATGTGAAACATCATGTGGATGTCTCTCACATTTGGCTTTTTTCCTCTTGGCATCTGCTCTCTGCATCCCTTGTTGACGGGCAGCTGGGCGATGCCCGTCTCTCAGGACGGATGTTCTCACATGCATTTTGCTGAGCATTTCAAGGGCGTGAATGAATTACGTTCCCATAGCAAATATGTTGCACCGAGAGACCAAACTGAAAGGGAACTGAAAGTTATGCACCATAACTCATGTTCCCTGAAGGAAGGGAACGAGGTGCAACATATCTGGCCCTTTTCAATGCTGAAAGCTCGGTGAAGTGCAATTTTTGAGAAAGATGGACGGGCGTCGGTCGCTTAAATGCCCAGAGGGCGGGGCCTCTGGCGCGACGCTGACGCCCCTGCCGTAAAGGCGTGAATGTATTCCTTCAGGTAATCGCATGGGGGCGCAATTCCCATAGCAAATATGTTGCACCTCGTTCCCTTCCTTCAGGGAACATGAGTTATGGTGCATAACTTTCAGTTTTGAACCACTTTGGCTATGGCTACCTCAGAGGAGTCGACAGGGGAGAGGGCAAATCCCAGAAACCATATTTTCACCAGCAAATTGTTTGGTCCATGTGCGTGTGCTGCTTGTGGGAATGACTTTGCTTGTGGCTCCTCAGACTGATGAAATCCTTTGGATGAAACGTCTCAACAAACAAAACAAAAAAACATCCAGAGGACCTGACAACTTCGTTGGATATACTTTTTTTTTTTAAACAAACCAGCCAACCAGAGGGGGAGGGGGGAGAAATAATTATTGAATGGCAGAGAAAAAGCCTGCCGTATTTTATGCGACCCATTGCCTCCTGCAAAGATATTAGGACTTTTTGAATGAATAAATTAGTGTGAGCAAGAAAACACCAAATCCTTCTCATTGTGATTAAAAGAAATCAGATTCTTCAATTTCATATTAGAACGTGTGTCGAACAGGCAATGGCCTTTTTTTCAGGGAGTGGGGGCATCAAACTCTCTCTCACACATATATCCACACAGTTGTTCCTCCCCCCCCCATCTTGTCCATTTATTCAACATATTTCTCTGGGGCCTGCACAAAGCTTAGCCCTCTGTGGTGATTTTCAAAAAAAAGAGACCAAGTAAAAGAGAGAAAAGGGTAATCATAGTTCCAGTCTTGAATCATTTCTGAAAAGAGAATTCCCTCTAATTCTCCACATAATAATGGGTTTATAGCCTTTATTTGCAAGTGGATGGGTTGGCCTTAATTACAGTCATTGGAGACCCCACATTCTGCTTTTGTAATCTTCAACATATCAGCGCATGATGAGATTACAATTTAATAGGTGGTAATATTTTCAGTTTTCAAAATGTGATTATCCTTTGTTCATCGTTTTCAATACAACACAGCCATTTGTGAGTTTATGAATGATCAAACGAAGCTGCAATGGACTCGAGTTTAAACATCTACATTTAAATACCTATGCATGCATCTTCTGTTTGCACGGTATATAATGTAAACTTTCATGAAACGTCACGGAGAGAGCCGACATGGGAGGGTTAATACATGTGAACAGATGAGGGCGCTCATCATGATTGAGCCAAAGAATAAAAGAAAGATGAATAAGTTTTACCATAAACGTTTAAAAAAGTGGTGTACTTATTCTATGTGGCATATATTGGCCTTTATACACGTGTTGTGCTACTGATTGCATTTCAGCTGTTAGCTGAGGTAAAAAGGTAAAGCCACAGAAACACCAGCTCATTTTATGTTTTACATTTTCCTTTCTTGTTATGCTGCATGTGTTTGGGATGCAGACTTATTCAAATCTCTGCATCATGTTTCTGTTTTATCATCTCCCTACTATGTTATTATTGTTATTGATTTTATTTGATTTTATCACTTGTTTTATTTTGATCTTTGCTTTGTTGCACTTTGTAGCACTTTGAGATTTTTGTTAATGAAAAGTGCATTATAAATTGAATTCATTATTATTATTATTATTATTATTATTATTATTATTATTATTATTATTATTATGTTAGCCACAGTCCCCACAGGCGTCAGTGACACTGATGTGTGGGTGTGTGTGCTGAAAGCAGCATCCAAGCGTTCTATAGGTCCACCTTGAAGCTGCCCTTACCATCTCATCCTCTAAGAGCCAACAGGATGCGGAGACAGAAGCCTTCATCCTGCCTCCCTCTGAGGTTTCGTCTGTTGGCACAAAGACGAAAAAAGCTGCAGGTTCTCTGGAGCCCAACTGGTCACTTTGCAAGAACGCAGGTAAACACTTGGAGCAAGAAAAAACAACAAATTTTCTCTGAACTTAACAAAAATGTCATCTAATTATCTTTTATTTATTTATTTATTTATTTATTTATTTATTTTTAGAGATTAGTTCTTGAAAACTTAAAATCAAATTTAGATCTGTTATGATGATAATAATAATGAATTCAATTTATAACGCACTTTTCATTAGTGAAAATCTCAAAGTGCTACACCCATTGAATGCTACACACATTCATACACCGGTAGCGGCAGACTACCATGCAAGGTGCTTTCCAGTCCTACCGGGAGCAACTCGGGGTTAAGTGTCTTGCCCAAGGACACAACGACACATGGTGTGGGGAACCGGGATTCGAACCGCCAACCTTCCGATCGGGGGACGACTGCCATTACCACTACGCCACGGCCGCCAGATAAAAGGTTAAAGCCTGACAGCTCATAATAGCTCATGCTTAAGTGATGGAAAAACTTGCAGAAAGTAAATGATTGTTATATCCAACATACTTTGTATTAACCCTTTCAGACTTTTATATTTTACCTGAATTTAACCACCTAACTAAATAAAGAGCCTTAAACAAGGACTTTTGCATGGGACTGGACTCCATCTTCCGCTGTTCTCACTCATGACCCAGTTTGGTTATCTTTGTTACGACCACAATTTAAGGTTGGTTAACATCAAAAAAGGCGTTCAATACAGGATCAACTGGACTTTATTTGTTGCAGAAAACGTTTCGACTTCTGTCCAGAAGTCTTTTTCAATTCTGAATAAATAAAAAAATTCATCAATTCATCAATTCATCAATTCATCAATAAAAAAAAAAAGACTTCTGGACAGAAGTCGAAACGTTTTCTGCAACAAATAAAGTCCAGTTGATCCTGTATTGAATGCCTTTTTTGATTTTATCATGGCCTGGACGACTGAGAAACTTCACCAGCATGTTGGTTAACATCATGACATCATGTGTCTGTTGTGTTACACAGAGTTCTATGCATGTAACAGCACATGTGGGTGTACCGAATCGTTTCGGTACGGCACGTTCGGTTCGGTCCACCTGCGTGCCGTTTTGGTTATTTTTTCACTTATTAAATGTTATTAATGGGAGAATATGTACGCCGCGGAACTAAATATCCTGGGCACGTTTCAGCATGGCGCTATTATCTTGCAGCATGTGCAGCATGTGCAGCACGCGCAGCATTAAGCTAGATTTATACTTGACGCGTCGCGCAGCACGCGAGGGTGCGCGCGCCAAAAGTGACGCAATATCGCAGTCCCCGCCCCTGCGCGTAGGCCCCGCGCGTCGTCCTGGCGCGTGTCGCGCACCTCCAAATTTTTTAAACTTCGCAAGGCTAGTGCGCGCGCCGTGCGCCGTTGACTTTTGCGGTTGACTTTTGCCGTTGACGCCGTGGACTGGGCTAAAAAAGCAGCACTTTGCTATGCGCCGCCGTGTGTCAACTATAAACAAAGCCACAAAACTCTAAATGCATGGAGACGCATGGCTCAGTGCGCGCGCGCTCCAGCCTGCGGACCAAAGCGCGAGTATAACGAGGCCTTTAGCAGCCTAGCATGCATTGCGGTCGCCTGTTTTGGGAACGTTATGGCTTTCTTGTTAAAAGACGAGCGCACATCCAAAGCTGTGTGTCGACGTTGTTTCACAAGACTGGATCTGCAGCAGCAAACGTCTAACGTTAACGCGCTTGAAACAACGTCATCCGAACGTGAACAAAGAAAAGCAGCTTTTTGAAAACACCGCTAACAACAGCTGCATTTAAACAACATTCATCAGGTCCAGAGCAATAAGACAATCTATAGGAGTTTTTAAAGCTCTGGATCTACGTCTGAATGTTTTTGATGTTATAGCTTTAAAGTTCTTGAGCGTCACTTTGACATCCATCACATCAACTCCAGCCAAAAAGTTCAGAACTTTATGAAAAAGATAAAACTGATATTGTCAACAAGCCCTGGAGCTTATTAAAGCTCTGCCCTGATGATGATGATGACCGAGAGATTCAACCACCTCATAACAACCGTTCAAGAAGATGTATTGTTCTTTTATTATTATTATTATTATTATTATTATCTAATTAATCTTTTTTATTTAAAATTATAATCTTATTATCTAGGTTTTTTTTTTACCTCTTTGTGTTTTATTTCCTGTCTGGGACAGAGATAGCAGTTGACTTCTTCCTCTTCAGGGAAATCCACCAGATCACCTGCAGCTAAGACGTGTGTGATGACTGAACTCTGAACTTTTCCTGGGACCTGTCCCACCTGGTCCAAGAAGAGGTTGTGAGTAATGAGGACAAAAACAGCCACACTGCTGCTACTGTTGTTATTGAGATGGCTGGAGATATTCACTGCAACTAGATCTGTGCTTTTGACAGTAAATGTGGACAAGTTGGTCTTTTTGGACAAAAACTTAAAACTTGATCAGTTCGATTGTAAACAGTCTGTTGCTGCTTATTGTTCTGGTTCAGACTGTTATTGCATTTATTAAGATTTTTTTATTGTTAGTATAGTTTATTTATTGTAAAGAGTGCTGTTTATTTAAAATATCATCCAAATGTGGTCACTTTTATTTATTTTTATGCAAACATATTTTTGGCATATTTTCAAAATAAACATTTTGTAAGTCTTTATTTTGCTTTTTTTTTTTTGGTACCGACAACAAACCGAACCGAGCCCTCCTTCAAACTGAACCGAACCGAAATGGGATTTTAGCTTACCGTTACACCCCTACATGGTTCTGTCAGATTTACGTCATTGTTCTTGAAATGTGAGTCTGAATTCCTGTCAGTTTTTTTGTCAGTTGGATAGGATTAATGAAAGATAAAAATGGTGGTGTAATTTATAACACATTTCAAATACAGTAGTTATATACTGTACATATGAAAGCATAAAAAACTATTTATGACCACATCTCATTTGGCATATTAGCTGAATGTTAGTTAACCAGACTGTTAACTGAGCGAGCCTTGATGCATCACTCAGCAGCAGGAAACAGCCGTTGTCTTTGTGCTTTCTAATCCAAAGCATCCCGTTTGTTTCCTCCTTTTCCATTTTGCAGTTCTTTGAAAACAGTCAGCTGCTTATGGTTTAATAGGCCACAGCTACTTCTCTCTGTGGTCAGCATTTACAAGAAAAACAGGATGTATGAAGGACAGAAACAAACAGATTTTTAATTATTTGTCAGTACAAAGAGAACAAGCCCCTCTGTGATTATTTTCTTTTTAGTTCTCATTCTGTTTCTGTTTAGAGCCACTTCAGGGAGACTGAGAGCTCAGCAGCCGGCCGGCAAGCCAAGGCCGAGCAGAAACATACTGCATGCCAATCCCACAATCCACTCTGCTCAATAAGGTTGTTCTCCACCTCTCTTGCCCAGGCAGCAGTGGCAAGAGGCTCAAAGCTGCCACTCATTAGACTGAACTGTGCCAAGGGCTGACTGAGCTGCTCGCTGCCAACGCTTTATTGTCTCTGTATGGAGGGAAATCAGTGTGTGTGTGTGTTTGTGTGAGCTGCTTCCAGGGGTTTCCAGTGTGAAGGGAGGTCCTGGCATGTTTACCAGCTCTGGTGCAGTTTACAGCCGTGTCGGGGCGCGCTGGGTCAGGTTTATGTGTTTATTTCATAACAGCTCCCAACCGCCTGGCCGGCATTAACACATGGCTTTTAGTCAGATGAAGTCAGCTTCACTGAAAAATTCATGTGTGACACCGCGTGTCATTTTCTAATTTTGACAAATCTGTTTTGGTTTTTTTTTTCACTGCCTTTCAAAAAAATAAAAAAATAAAATAATTCACATCAAAGATAAATCCAACAGTTAAACACCTGGATGGGCAGCTTAATGTACAATACAATTATACATTTAGAACAAGCTATATTAAGATATTTTTCTAATCTCATTGAGCAGCTAGATAAACACAGAGGATTTGACTAACCAAGATCAAAATATACAGAGGAGCAAGGGACTAATGAGGCAGGTGTGATGATTGGTGACGGAGGCCAGGTGTGAACTAAAGCTCATTAGAAGCCAAAATCAGCTGAAATATTCACAAAAAAAGTTTTATACAATAAATAAAAACTAATGTAAAGCTGTTAGTCAACAGAGACAAAATGCTAACAACCCCCCCCCCCCCTTTTTTTTGGGAGAAAAAAAACACAAAAACAAACAAACAAAACTATCCTAGGATCCAAAACTAAAGCCCCATTCGCACAGGATTAATATTTTACCTATGGACCTCGTGTTATTTGTAATTATTACGGAGATTGTCTGTGTTGTTAATCCCATGTGAATCAGCCATGTCAGTAATTTGTAAAGTGAAAAATCCCCCTTGCAAATTACCTACTATACAGGGATTCCTCAAGTTACGAATGAGTTACGTTCCTACCAGTGCTGGGCAGCGCTAATCCAAAATTAGTTCCGCTATTTCTAAAGCACTAATTAATTTATTTAGGTCCGCAATTTCAAAAGCACTAATGTCTTATGAAAATTAGGGGAAGCTAAATTCTAAACCGCTAATTCTAAAATAAAACACCATCAGACAAGAAGCAAGTTTTAAGTTGTTTGTATTGTATAGACTTAGGAAGGTATTTATAATAATATTGTTTGTAATAATAATCATTTTCTTTGAGTATAACCAATAGACAGGAAGGTATTTATAATAATATTGTTTGTAATAATAATCATTTTCTTTGAGTATAACCAATAGACAAAATACACACAACAAAACAGACCCTGATTACACCCAAGAGTTCTTTTTTTTCTATTTTAAATCAGTTCTTGAATCCCGGATGATTAAAGGTCCATCAATCAATAATCTGGTAGTTTGTAGTTCATGATCCAGGGTAATATGTCCAGAAAAAAACAAATAGTTTGGTGCAATTTAAGTCCTACCGCACAGCTGCGGGGATCCGGTTGCTTGCCATCCTGGGTGGGAACAGGGGGTGAAAAAAACCCTGACCTAAACAAGGTCATAAACAAAACAAAAATTAGCATTACTTTATACACAGGACTAAACTGTTATCAAAATTTCTATAGGCAGTCAACAGATTTAATGAAAAGTAACTAAAATGATCCTAAAAGGATGAAATTACAAAAATCAAAGGATTTATTTAATACTTTACGTATATATATTCTATTCGGCCAGGAAATTAACAAAAAGAGAATGATCTTTTAATCACTAAGACCACTTTTAAATCTCAAATACAAGGGCGTGTTGCCACCGCATTTCTATTTCATAAAAAGAACCCAAATACATAAAACGAACGACTCACCGTCGAGTGGTCGACACAAAACACACAATACAATCCTCCGGCCGCGTTAATTTAGCTTGATACAGCGGGGTTCTCCCATGATTTATGAAGAGACCGAGCGCAACCAGCTAGCCACAGAATTAGCCCCCGAGTTCACCTCTGACCCGGAAGATGTCAAGATGGAATAGTCCATTTTTAGTAGGGGGATACAGAAATCGACCGGTTTTTGTATTGCGTTTTTAATGATCGTTTTCATTGTAACTATAATTATTTTTATGTTAAATGTACATTAACAAGCATGAGCAATGTTAGGGATGTAGGTGACTGGCCGGGGCGCGGCGGGGCCGGGGCCCCTGCTGATTGGGAGCCCCAGGCAACGGCATCATTTGCCTACATGGTAGATCCGCGTCTGTTCTCCCCTCTGCTCCCCCTCCCTCCTCTCTGCTCCCGGTGTACTTGCACCAATGGGGGAAAAAGCAGCTACGAGAGCCAGCGAGAGCCTGTAAATAAGTTTTTTCGTTTTTACTGATAGATAATTAGTTATTAGCGGTACTGCATTTTAAATAAAAATAGCACAAATCCGCTTATGAATTATAAAAGTTAGTCAAACCACAAAAATGCTGACAAATAATTTAGGTCCGCTGTAAGCGGATTAGCGCTTTAACGCTCTCTAGTGGTCTGTGCCCACCTTTGGTTCCTACGCATAGTTCGTAACCCGATTCTGTCGTAAGTCGGACACCACACCAGCCGCCACAGATTTTTTTTTACGTACATGTACAGTACTGTACAGTTACCAAGCACTTCTCCTATTCCAACACAGTACCCTACATAAATATCAAAAAACACATTTAACACATTAGACAATTAAACAAAAAAAGACAATTTCTTACTTTGAGCTGGTCAAGCCTGTCTCCGTCTTTTAGCATGTTACCTCGTTGCACGTCCGACCTCTGCATGCATTCCAGGTCTGTGTTCTCGAGCTCCGGCTCGGGAGCGAGTGGTTCTGTTGGGCCTGCGGCCTCCCGCACTGCAGCCTTTTCCATGGCTTTGGCCAGTGCATCCGCACGGTGCTTTCTCACGACCGCCGGCATCCGGCAGAAGTGTGGGCAGGAGTCGGGATTCCAGCACTGTTCTCGCGTGCAGAATACCCAGGCAGCCGGGACCGGTCTCGTGGGTGTCCGTCGCCAACAGGGAGTAGCCGCAGCCACTGGGGCAGGGGCGCGAGCAAGGGGTCGCCATCCTGCTGGTTTTCTTCGGAATCTTTGTCTTCCGTTTTCCCTTCTCGGGGGCCATGTCCGAGAAGCGTCGAGGTTGTTCCTAATTTTCCTTTGTTCGAAGATGTCCTCTCCGTCACGTCGCTTTCGCTGGCTAGACTGCTACTTGTTAGCAGGGAGCGTTGTGACGCAGTTAGTGCCGTCGAGCGAAGCAGCTGCGGAGAGAGAAGAAAAGCTTTGAGGTTAAGAAGAAAACGCTGGACTAGCTTTCGCCAGCCCAGCAACACGCAGGAAATTTCTCTGTACGCTCAGCGTAAGGAGCAAGTTAACCTCTAGTCGAGCGATGTGACAACAGAGAAGTCCCACGAAGTTCAGGTTTTATCGAGGTGAAGGGCAAAAAGAGGATGGGCGCCCGCGTCTTAAGTACCCAGAGGGCGGGGTCTCTGGGGTGACGCTGACGCCCCCTGACGTAAAGGCCTGAATGTATTCCTTCAGGTAATTGCGCGGGGGCGCAATTTCCCCATAGCAATAGTGTTGCACCGAGTGACTGACTGATAAGGGAACAATTCTTTTTTCATTCCAATGTGGTTTTTTTTACAACGTGACTGTGTCTTGTGATCGTTCAGTCTTGCAACAAAGTATTACATTTTAAGTTGTCAAATTTATGACGAATGTGATAATACAAGTTCTTGAAATATTCT